>FTLJ01000064.1:0-34695 GCA_900155495.1 Porogramme epimiltina | reverse complement strand
ATCGCCGCGCCCTCCCCCGATCGCCCGACGCGCTCCCTCCCATCGCTACTTAACACTCTAGCCTCCCCGCCCGAGCGCCGTCCCTCCCTCCCTCCCGGCCCCCTCCCCTCCGCCCCGCCCCGAGAGCGCATAGGACACGCAGCCCACCATGGCGCGCAACGTCTTCTCCGTCCCCATCTTCTTCATCGTCTTCCGTGAGACCCTCGAGGCCGCCATCATTGTCTCTGTCCTCCTCGGTCTCGTCGAGCAGATCGTCCACCAGGACCCGTCCCTCATCCCGGGCGCAGCTCCCGCCCCCGCGGCGGTCGAGGAAAAGGACAAGGAGCGCCCCGCCGCCCCCGCCACCGAGGGCAGCAGCTCCGACTCCAACGAGGGTGCCCTCTCGTCCCAGCCCGAGCTCGCCGCTGGCGAGGCTCCCCAGGCGAACACCAAGCTCCTCCTCCGCAAGATGCGGATCCACATCTTCGCCGGCGCATTCCTCGGTCTCTTCCTCGCCCTTGCTATCGGTGCTGCCTTCATTGCCGTCTGGTTCACCCAGGCCAGCAACCTGTGGGCCAAGTCTGAGGAACTCTGGGAGGGTGAGTCCGCCTGCCGAAACATTTTTGCCGTCTCTAATGCAGAACGTCCCAGGTATTTTCGAGCTCATTGCGTCGCTCATTATCTTCGTCATGGGAGTTACCATGCTCAAGATGGACCGCGCCAAGGCTAAATGGCGCGTCAAGCTGCAGCGCGCATTTGCCGGCCACGGTAAGCGCCAGCACTCAATCTACGAATAACTCGTTCTCACCTAATATCTGCCGTCAACAGCTTCCAGGGAGGCACGTACGGGCAAGTATGTGCTCTTCATCCTCCCCTTGATTACTGTGCTCCGTGAAGGTACGTTCTTTCACAAACATATCAGCTCAATCCTTACGCATTTTATCTTCTGCAGGTATGGAGGCCGTCATCTTCGTCGGCGGTGTTTCTCTCGGCCAGCCCGCGACCTCGATTCCGATTGCCGCCATCGTTGGTCTTATTTGCGGTCTCGTCGTCGGATACCTCATCTATGCCTTCGCCAGCCGGACCAGTAAGCCTCGCTTCTTAATTTCTGTCAGTGCAGGAGCTCACTGCCGCATCCACAGCGCTCACCATCTTCATGGTCGTCATGACCAACTTCCTCCTCCTCATTGGCGCCGGTCTCTTCTCCAAGTCCGTCTGGGCCTTCCAGGAGAACGCCTTCAACCACCTGTATGTGCCCCCATTCTCCTCCTCTGCGCTACACGCCCTTACACGCTCCCCCACAGGCTCGGCGCAGACGTCGACGACGCAGGCGGCGACGGCCCCGGCTCGTACGACGTGCGCGGCTCCGTGTGGCACCTCGACTGCTGCAACCCGGAGAACAACTTCGACTCGGACGGCTGGACGATCTTCGGCGCCATCTTCGGGTGGACGAACTCGGCGACGGTCGGCTCCGTGCTCTCGTACGTCTTCTACTGGCTCGCCGTCGTCGCGACGCTCGTCTACCTCAAGTTCGCCGAGGGCCGCACGAAGCTCCTCGGCAAGGAGAGCGCGGCGGGCCGCCGCAGGCGCGAGCGCGAGGAGGCGCGCGTCGCCGCCGAGGCCGAGGCGGAGGAGAAGAAGGAGAAGGAGCCCGTCGCGGCGGCGAGCTCGTGAGCTCGGCGATGTAGCTGAGTTGGAGTTGGTGTTGGTGTGGGCAGCTGGCGGGTGGAGCGCTTGGGGTGTTTATTGCTATGCTTTGTTTGGGTCACGTAGAGAACCAAAACGCGACGTTACGACTTACACGATCCCCTGTACTCGTACTTCCCTCCTTCCTCTCTATGACAACACTTCTGTACGACCGCCCGCGCACCCCGAGCTCCAAGCCCTGAGTACTGAGTGCACGCGACTACGCCGCTTCGCTGTCTTCTCGACATCGCAGCCGAGCACGCACAAATGCCTCTCGGGCTTGGCACGCACTCTTCACAGTCGTCGGCGCATGCGTCGGCATTGCCACCGCCAAGGCCTCCCTCCTCGGGATCAACGCTCCAGCGCCGGGCGATCCAGCGAGCGATCCAGCGATCCAGCGATGCCGGGTGCTCGGGGGGACGTCCCGAACGCCCCGCGGAAAAACCGCGCGCCCTCGCATTTTTTCGCTCGCGCATTTCCATGGCCGGGTGCTCGGGGCGGCTCGGGTTTCGGGAGTCGGGAAGTCGGGAGTCGGGAGTCGGGGGGGAGTTGGGGGTCGAGAGTCGGGAGCGTGCCCTGATCGGCCCCGGGGGGCGGTAAGTGTGCATAAATGCGCGAGTGCAGCAGGCACCGTACCGACTGCGCGTTCACCGGGCCCAGTGCCCGGCAACTCGAGCAAAGGTGAAGAGAGCTCGCGCGCACAGGAGCGGACGGTGGTTACACCGCGCGGGCGGGCGGGCGCCGCGCTGCCGGGGCTCGACATTGCCTGATTCCCTGGCGTGCTCCATCAGGCAAACCGACCAGAAACGACTCGGGGCGTGTATGTAATGCTTACCCAGCACAAGAGCGGCACGCTGCTCTGCATCACGAAGCGCGCGCATAATTGCCTCGCCCGCCGGTGCGGCACGACGCCATGCCCCAGCGCGACGCGCGATAGTACATGCATGCGTGCATGCATGCGCGCTGCAGAACTTCCTTTCGCCCAGATCGTCGCCTGGATATCCCCAACGCCCATGTGCGCGTGCGGGGAGCCCGAGCATTGCACATGCGCGCACGGCGTCCGGAAGGCCGCATGCCCCCTTCCAGATGCGCGCGGGTCGAGGGGGCATCTCAGAGCCTCAGGGTTGCAGTTTGGCCGGCCTGGTGGAGCGAGTGCGGCACGGCCCACTCAGAGTTGGACGAAGGGTGGTGTTCCGATGCTGCCTTCCGCCCGCCTTCGCTGAAGCTCTTGGTTCTGCCTCTCTGCATCTTTGTGTTCTGTGTGTCTGATTGAGCTCAGGACCCTGTGGGCAGCGTGCCGTTGCCGGTGTCGCCCCGTTGTCAGCGGGGTGCCACGCACACGCCGCAGCGCTGCAGCCAAGCCCAAAGTTCTGAAAGCTTTGACGGGAGCTCGAGCGGGCTGGGGGGCTCGGGAGGACTCGGGCCCAGCGCTCGTTGAATCCGCCTCACTTCCCACTTGCCCACTTCGCCGTTGTCGCGGTGGCGCATGGGTGCTGAAGAGCAGCGCTAGCGCGGACGCGATGTCGTCGGTGGCATTCGAATCTCTCTCGCGCGCCCGGGCTTCTCCTGCCCGCCCTGAGCTCGCTCAGGCACGCCCTGGGGCGCACGTCGGGAACGTGGACATGAAGAGCCTAGTGCCGCCCGGATGGCAATATCGCAATATATTCGACGCACAGCGTTCAATATACCGTCTGTGCGCGATGACCGGTGCGGTGCGTGCGCCCGCACCGAGGCCGCGGGCGGGTGCGCGTTCCTGTGTGCTATTTAAAAAGTAGGAGGCGAATATGCTCGTGAACAGATCACCCGCACCTATGTGCTCGCCCATGGCCCATGGGCGACGGACGTGACGTAGCCCCGTCCGCCTTTCAGGACCCTCTTTCGTGGCGGCCACGATCGGCAGGGCCGCTGCTGGATCCGCCGCCTGCCAGGACGGGTGCCCGCGAGGCACCAGCGACGCGAGAACCACAGCGCGCAGGACAGATCCCGGCGAGCCCGAGCCTTCCTACCCCCGGCACTAGAACGCGCGGGGATTATCATATCAGATAACGCCCGGCTGGGGTGGCACATGTGCCTCCCCCCACGTCGGCACCCTGCCAACAGCGCAACATACGCCTGCTGCCGCTTCGCCCGCGCAACCTTCGCCCCGGGCCCGCCGAAGATAGCTCCTCGCGCGTTCGCGAAGCCAACCCTAAGAGGGGATGCGGGGACGGTAGATCCGTCAAGACCTCAAGGCCGCTGCTCCCCGTGGGAGCGAGACGCACCTGAGACCCTCTGCGGCTCCTCCCTCGCGTCCCGCGCAAGCAAGGTTCCTCCCCTCCCTGGCCCCCGTCTCACACCAGCGTAAGGGGGCCTCGGGCGCGGCCGCGGTTCGTCCATGGTTTATCCCCCGGGGTGTTCACCTCTCCCAGGGCAGCGTACAGGTGCGTCCATCGGCGTGCATGGCTGCGGCGTGAAACGCGAGGCTTTGAAGAGGATTTTTTCGGGCCGCGGTGCGTTGGAATGTGGGCCCTCAGGATCCGCGAGCGGTACATCTTTGTGGCGATAGTGGGTGTGAAGTTGTTTCGGGAAGGGATTATGAGGGGTTTGAGAGCCTTGAGCAGTTCGCGCTCAGCGAGACGCGGCTGTTGGGCGGCTTTGCGCGCGACTTCCTGCTCGGCCGTTTCCGAAGTGAAGAGCGCAGTCACGTGGAATGGGTTTTCTGGAACCTCTTGCTTCAGGCTCAGCGAGTGTCCGAATCTGGCAAACTTAACATAGCCACGAATCGCACAACCACCGCAATGCGTCCACAGATGCAACACCTATCGTACAATCATGGACACAGTTACGTGATTGAGATTGGAAGCAGCAACGGAGTTCTGCCAGTCAAGAATAATGCATAGGACCCTGCTGGACCTTCGTGAACCATCGCAAACGGAGAGCCGCTTTCCGTTATGAACGTAAGCACCGCTCCCAAGGCTACATTCGAGAATGCTACAGCAGATGCTCCATTTTGTGATCCCCGAAGCGATCAACCTCTTTTTCAGAATTGCTCTCGGGTCGGGTCTTGTAGCTCGACCGTGGTATGCTTCGGTCCAACACCATGTGCTCACTGGCTTGCGTCAAAGTCCTCGGATTCGGATAGAGCACTGGGTTCAGAAGCGATTCCCGTCATCGTTCCGTTGAAGAAGCCTTCGTTGTGCAAGAATTTCTCCTGAGGCCGTCGGATACCCGTATGTACTAACGAGGTATATGTAGAAGGCTTCCGTAATAAACTTATTTAGGCTCCACGCAGAGACACAGACACGTACGTCCTGGTGTCCCTCTTCTTTATCAAAAACGGCCCAGAATCCACACATCAAGGGGCACAAAAGCGACTGGCGGCAGTGTTAGACATGAATGATGTCATGAAAACATCGATTACACGACTTGCACTGGCACTTCGTAATCTTGCTCGCATCCTCTTCGTTCGGACACCGTAAGCGTTGTCTCGTATCGTTCGCATTAATAACCAATCGGGAGATGAGTGATCGTGTTGCACAGCTTGCACAGAGTACAGAAGTTGTAGTTTTTACCATGTGTATAGAGATTATGTACTCCATCCATGTCCATAATAGAGTCGACACTATTCGTCTCTTCCGTGAAGGAATAGTAACTTACGTCCTCAGAGGTCGACTCATTGACGTGAGCAAAGCAGAAGGGGCATGTAAGTTTGTCAGCACTCATACTTTAGTTTGTGATCCTGCAGATCAGTCCTGGCTGACTTGAACGTCAATGAGATATCCTCACATGACGAGTGACGCTGGTCGGGACTTAAAGAGGTCGGGTTGGAGAATTAAGGGCGTTGACAAGGGAGAGAAGTAAGGGCAGACGTGAGGTCCGTATCACTGCAGATACATCGAGCTAGCGGAGGGCTAGGGGAAAGGCTAGGGGACACACTATCCGTTACTGCGGTGGACCACGAGGCCACGAAGCAAACCTTACCCTAGCCTTTCGAACGTTACTTCCATGCTCTTCAGGGAAGGTCATAAAGTCACTTACCGCTTGCCCAAAATGTTTGTGCGACAAGCGCATGCTACTGAATAGTTGAAATGGCGCGCAACACGACGCAACAGTGCACAAGGCAACGCGACGCAACGCAGACGGACGAATCACCACGGACTCGTAACTTATAAGGATAGCTCTACGGAGTTAGCTTTGGTGGTGTGTGCAGGAGATCAAATAATGCCCGCAGACCGCTCACCCGGATGACTTGACTACACATAGCCTTCACGTCCTCGGCCACTTCTTGAGAGTGATGTTCCTATGCCCCTTGTAGTGGGTGGCCCGGTCGTACTTGTAAATGGCGATGTTGAAGCCAAACACAGATATCCCATGCAGTACCGGGACCTTCACTTCGAGAGAAAGATAACCAAGTCGCTTACCCAGTTGGTCGTTTGCCTCCCGACGCCTCGGCGACGGGCAAAGTTCGGCCAGAGGCTGGATTTCGACAACGAAGATAGGTGTGCCTTCCGCGTATATGATCAGGAAGACGTCGAAGCTAATCGCCTCCCGCGATGCGACGAGAAGAGATTGAGAGACGACTTCGGACACTGCATC
Organism: Porogramme epimiltina; assembly: GCA_900155495.1. Lineage (NCBI taxonomy): Eukaryota > Fungi > Basidiomycota > Agaricomycetes > Polyporales > Polyporaceae > Porogramme > Porogramme epimiltina. Next base: position 28,455 of record FTLJ01000064.1, on the reverse strand, counting down.
GACCGAGAGCCAAGTATTGGGTAAACGATTCTAAGATTGCAGAATGGCTTCTCGGATGGGATGGGGCAATCGAACTTCCTGCAGTATAGTGGAGAAGGAGCGTACGATGATTTCGGACCGGGGGCAGGGCCTGTCATGGGGTGCGTGTCAGGTCAGCTGTGACGACACTGTTAGAGATGAAACGAACTCAAGCCAAAGAGCGCAGAACCTTTGACACTCATTGCGGGCCTGACGAGGTAGTGGGCAAGAGCAAGTGGCGGAGATAGGCCTTGACCCAATTGCGATCTGGCTTATTTAAATTTCGAGCTCCGAAAGCTCCAAGTCCGACTCTACTATGAGGGAATGACTGCTTCCACTGTCAGCGTTCGAGTGTTCGAAGCCTGCGGCGCGTATTGGACGCTGTAGTCGACACGATGTCTTGGGAAGCTTGAACAAGTCCCAGATCGCGATGGCGTGAACTAGTCAGTATTTCGACGATCAAACTAAGTTCTTCACAACGTTAGCTGTATGTATATTGTACGACGTACCCAATAATACCCGGACCAACTTCAGAACCACGAATACAACTTACCATGGGACATACACCTGAGAAGCCGGTGACCACCAATGTCCACGCCAATTTCGAACGCCGTGAGTATGTACTTCCTGCATTGATCTTTGGCACTAATATACACGTACGTTCAGTAGGAGACGTAGCACTATAGGGGGGGCGGACAATACGAGGCATAAACGTAACTAGACCAAAACCGAATAACTCAATCATAACTAGTACTGTGAGGGGCCACACGCGGAGCAACGCGCGCGACAAACCTCAGTCTACAAGACGAACGCATACGGGCTCCGGCCCTACGACGAACCCTGCATGATCCAAACGTCCATACCAAACCACAAACCGGAGCGGGCCAGACACCTCTAATCGTACGCCCGGCCGCGCCAGCACGCCCGCTCGAACTCAAACAGCATATCCTCGACGCGGTCGCGTGCATCCTCGAGCGCCGCGCCGAGCTCGGGGTCCTCCAGCCGGCCGTCCGCGCCGCTCTCGAACGCAGGCGACCCGAGCGCGGCGCGCAGCGCCGTGTGCAGCTGCGCGTTGCGCCGGCTCGGGCTCGGCGGCGGGCTCAGCACGATCGCCGCCGCGCCCAGCGCGTGGTGGCACGCGGGCAGGCTCGACGGGAAGATGCGCCTATAGACGAGCGTCGCGGTCAGCAGCGCGCGGATCTCCGCCTCGTCCTGGCTCGCCAGGTCGTGCTCGTCCTCGCAGTCCGCGTCCACGTCGTACGGGCAGCACGCCTCGTCGTGCGCGCCCAGCTCCTCCGCCGCGGCCGTGAACGGTGCCCCGTCCGGCGCGAGGAAGCCCGTCTCCCACGTGCGGTCGAGCAGCGTCGCGAGCTCCGCGGTGCGGCCGCCGATCGAGCGGCCCGCCTCGACGGTCTCCTTGCGCTCCTGCTCTTCCCGGAGGTCCTTCTCGGCGTCGTACGCGAACGCGGGCTCGTCGCACTCGTCGTCCTCGCTGTCGTACACGGGGCTTGCGCGGCGCGACTCGATCTCGGTGCGGACCACGGTGCGGACGAAGAGCGAGGCGGCGTGCTTCCGGAGGCGTTCGCGGATGAGGATCGCGGCGAGGATGCCGAGGGGCGTGCGCTTCTCGCACGCGGTGCAACGGCCCTTGCGTTCCGTCTCGTGCCAGTTGCGCCACTTGGCGAGCCAGTTCGCGGCACCCTCTACGCTCATGTTGTCCAGGACAATCCTCTCGTGCGCGCGGAGGACCTCGCGCTGACGAGCCCGCTCCCAAAGCTCGGTGGCCTTGGAGATGGAGACCGGGCGGATGATGAGAGCCAGAGTCGAGAGGTCCATAGCCGACGTCGCGAAAGTGGAAACGTGCCATGACATGCACCAGTACGTCTGGAGGCGAGTGGTGTTGCATACGGAGCCTGCAGAACGGAGTTAACACATGTTCACTGAAATCGTTTGGCGATGTACGCTTACCATCGAAAGCGATCAGCTCGCCCAGTCGCACCCAAGCACGCTGCTCGAGCTGGTTCAGTTCGATCCCACGGTCCCTCCGTGCAGCCTTGATGACGCTCTGGAGGAGACCGATCATGCCGGCAGAGACACCAAGAGCCGAACGGAGGGCGACGGGCTCATCCTCGCTACCGCGGGCAGCGGGGGAAAGCGCGTTCATGAGCGCGGAACGAGCATGGACGTTTGGCTTCGCAGGCGAAGAGACGCTCTTCGGACGAAGGAACAACGAGGCGAGCCTGCTGGGGACACTGCTCTTGCGGAGAGTGCCGGACAGCCAGGGCATAAGAACGTAGAAGAACACGAGCGTAGAAACCAGCAAGTGCGCCGCCTGGGCAATGTCGTGGAGGCTGTAGCCGACGGCGCCGCCAACCGGGATTTGCGTTTGGGTAGGTGAGTGGGGTGTGAGGACGGTCCCATGGTGCTCGTGGTGGGATGGAGGGTGAGCACGATGTGACGACGTAAGTGGGGAGTTGAAGACGGAGAAGAACGCAAAGACGGCGAGGAGGTACTGTTGGCTGAGCTGCTGCTGCGGGACGAGCTGTTCCTGCTTGACCTGCATGAACTGGTCCTGCATTTGGGGGTCTACGGGGAAGATGGGGGAGTTGTTGTTGGTCGTCACAGGGGTAGCAAGGGCAGAGCCCGCAGCGGAAACTGGAGGGGACGGCAGGGGAACCTTGCGTGGCCGACCGCGCTTACGCTTCTCTGGGGCAGCACCAGGTACTCCAGGAACAGGAGGTGGCGGTGGTGGCCTGTAGGGCTTCTCCTTCTTAGGTGCTTTCGCCACCTTTGCCCTCTTGCGAGCGCGGCCCTCCTCGTCTTCGCCATCACTGTCGTCGCCTTCGCCCTCCTCGTCGTCGCTGCCAGCTGCAGCATCGTCGTCCTCAATCTCGTCCTTCTCCTCCCCACCGAAGCGTTCCCGCCATTCACGCTCCCACTCCTTGAGCAGCGCGGGTCCACCGACGAGGCCGCTGACAAGGGATTTGATGCCATCCTGCTCACGCTTGAGTCTCGCCTCGCGCTTCTTGAGCACTCTGTTGCCAGAGTGAGTGACGCTGGCGGACGCTCAAAAGCACGTGAAGACGTACCGGATATACTCGGTCGCTTTGCCGAGAATATTCGCCTTGCTCATCTTGCGCGCAACCTTTACGCCGTCAACGAACCCACGGGCGTCAACGATGTCGTTCCACGGGTTCTGCTGTCCGGCCTTGATCTCCAACACACGGAGCGCAGGGACGGAATGCTTCAGGCCAGTAATGCGAGCATTAAGGTTCGTCCGGTACCGCCGCTCAATGGTCGTGTGGCTCGTCTTCGGGCGGCCGATGACCGTCTGCGTCGGAGGCGGCTGGGGCAGCTCAGCCGGGGGCGACGGCGCCTGCTCCGAGCGCGGGCTCGACGAGGTTGAGGGCGACGCCGAGGACGCCGCGGGCGACTCCGTCTCGGGCGGCGGCGGCGACGGCTTCGCCGCGGCAGCAGTGCGCTTCGGTGCGGGCGCGGGCGTGGGGCTCTGCTTGAGGCGGGGGATGGGGAGCTTGGCCTGGCCGCCGGCTGCGGCGAGCTGCTGGACCTGCGCGCTGACTGGTACGGCGAGCGTAACGCCGGCCATCTGGCGCACGCGCTGCGCGAGCTCCGAGGCGGGGTCGTTGAGGTTGACCTCGGAGGGCGGGGAGCAGGAGATGGCCTGCGCGGGCTCCATGACTGGGGAAAGGGAGGCGCCGGATGAGGAGGACGAAGAGGTAATGCTCAACCGACGAGTCGAGGTGGGCTCGAAGGGAGGCATGTTGAAGTCTTCGCTGGAGAAGAGCATCTGGCCGTTGTTGGGGACCATCTCGTTCGCCATGATGAACGAGTTCTCATTGGGAGGGAGGGCAAAGGCGGACTGGTCGAAGATGGTCGTGAACTGGAGCGCAGTCGGGTCGACGGCCATATTGGGGTCGAAGTCGAGGTCCATAGGGAGGGAGAAGTTGAAGTCTGAGCCGAGGTCGTACTTCTGCTCCTGAGCCGCCGCTGCCCAGGCTGAGAGCTGGCTCCACTGGTTGGGGTCGTAGTCGGAGGCCTGGGCTTGCTGCTGGGCCTGCGCCTGTGCGGCCATGGTCTGAAGTAGGAACTCGAGCGTCTCGCTGGGGTCGGATTTAAGCTCGACGAGGGGCGTGGGCGGAGACGGGGAGTTTGTCTCGGACGAGCTCGAGCTCGAGGACGGGGGCGGGGTTGACATGGTGGCGGGAGGTAGGCAAAGAGTCTTGTACGCGAGCCGTTCTGTCGAGCGTCGCCGCTAGGCGCCCGAGGGATCGGACCACTTTGCGCGAAATTCTGGTGGGAGCTCTCACCGGGTTCCGGAGCGCCCGCGCCAGGTGCTGTGCTTCCATAAACCGACCGGATTCACCCCGCCAGGCTCTCCAGTCCAATGGCCGCCAATCCCCGTTCGTCTCGCTCGACCAACAAACCTTCAACGTTGTCCCGCCGAACCCTCTCCTTTCTTTCGCAGTCGTCCCGGGCATCACCTTCTGCACCAGCCTTTCGCCTTTCGCCCCGCCGCCGCCTCCTTCCTTTCAACCCGAACGGCATTGGCACATCCAATCCTTCATCGTCCCGCACTCGACATGTCGTGACCCCGCGCCCTGCACGCAGCCGAGCTTGGCGCGTATCGTACACCTATCTCACAGTCTATTCTAAACAGATCTCGCGCACTCTTGGGGGCCGTAACCATCACCGCGGTTCACTGTACTCCCTGCTTCTGCGCTGCACTCGCGCCTGATGCCCCGCACTCCAGGTCGTGATTTGCACCCGGTGTCAGCACCGATGACCCCTAATCTCAGCCCGTTATCGAAGAAACGTGCTCGAGAACGCGGTGCTCAATTATTCTCCCTCCCCCGCCCGAGCTTGCGGTGCACGCCAATATTAGCCACGCGCGGCGTAGTCCGCCGACCACGATCCCAACAGGTCTCCGTAACAACTCTTCAGCCCTTTGCGTCACTCAAAATGGAACGGCGGCGTCCCTCGATGCGAAGCATCGCCCAAATACAAAGCACAGCACGTTTAGCACACGTTTCATATCCTTTGCGTTTTCGCCGAGGCCCACGACTGACCGTCAGCACCATTTAGTGTTCGCGCTCTGGGGGCGCGCCATCACCCCGCACCGCGACCGACGTTACGTAGCCAGCCATGCGCACGGGCTGTCGATCTCGTCGTAGCGTAACTGCGCACCCCTCCCAGCGCATCAGGGTCACTTCGATCAGAGCAAATTCGAGTCAACCCGGGTTTCCGATGACTTCGGTGCTTCGCCCTCAAGGGATCGTCGGGTTACCCCTATCTCTCTCCCAGCTGAGGAACCATCGTGGGATGGGGGACGGATCGGGGACGTACGCCTTGCAGCGCCCTCCGCCTCGGATCCCAACTGCTACGTCGGAAATTAGCCCCTCGTAACTCCAAACCGGTTGCTCACACGGCCAGTGGGGAAATTAGTGGGTCGACTCTGGTTACCCTGCCGCCGCATCATCCTCACAAGCTCGAGACTTAGTATGGCTTCGGAGCGTCCAGGCCCCTTCCACTGACTACACCTAGCTTCATGGCGTGCTCGCATCGTGATGCTTTGACACCGAGTCAGACCGGTAATGTCGTAGTTGGCGGGCCTAGCAGCATCTATCTAGACGTCCATGACATACGCCCTCACGGCCACTGGCTTACGGCCACCCTGTATTCCGCGCTTTACGGCGCACTAGCCCCTGATCGGCGCGCAGAGTGTTGTATAGTCATCTAACCGCCTGTACTATACTGTACTGAATTAAACTAGGCGTCACGCCCAGTCCGAGCGCCCGGCACGATCCTACCACATCCACATATCTGCACTGGAAGCGACCGCGTTTCCTATCTGTGTTCGCGCTCTCCCACCCCGAGCGCGGGCGCAACCACAATAATGGCGTGAGCGGAGCGCATTCGGCGTTCCAATACCACCAGTCATCGCTCTCTCCCTCTCAGAGGCTTTCCCCGAAGTACGCCCGCCCGTCCGCCCACACCCTCGCATCCTAGAATGATCAACCCGCGATGCGCCCGTCAATTGTGGACGCCTGCAGGTGACGCGGACTCCACGGAGAACACCCCGAGGCGGAGGCACGGAGAAAATTTAACAAGCGCAGCCCATATAGGCAAGCCTGCCATTCGGGGGAGGGGAGAGGGGAGAAGTGGGGTAGCACCGCTGCGGAGTGCTTCAACGGGGTACCGGAGACAGCGGCCGTGGCAAACCCCGACGGCGCCAAATCCGGCTCTGACGCAGGAGGACACGGCGCCGAGCCCGAGTGCAGGGCTTCCTCCGTATGCATACTGTACGTTTGAAACGTACAGCGCCCTTTTCATTACGGGAGCGGGAGTTCCTGAAAATCTGCGCCGCAGAAGGCGGGGAGGCGCGGGCGATGCGCCTGCGCATGTACAGCGAGGAACGAGGGGGGCGGGCGGGCGGGCACACGACGGGGTGCGGCTTCTCGTGTCGTGACGACATCCAGCTGGAGGCTTGGCCGCCCGAGCCGCCGTCCATTCCACTCGAGAGGGGCGGGCGACGTCGAACAGTGCTTCGAGCGCGGGATCGGCGCCCGCACACGGTCCATCCCGAAGGGAGTCCTGCCAGCATCCTTGAGTCGGTGGAAGGCGGATCCGTTCCGCGCGATAAGTGAGAAGTACAGGGGGAAGGGGGGGGGGGGAGGCGCTGCGGTAACTTACATACTAGGAATGTGCTATTCGGAGAGCGGGGAGGGGAGGCGGACTGCTAGACGAGCTACACGTTACAATGACAATGTGACAGCGTACATACCATACTACAGCGTGATGAGCGGGACGAGCGACTAGGGTGTATACAAGGCAAGGAGCGCTACCGACGAGCACGGGCGGATGGAAGGGAAACCTAGGTAAACCAAGAAAGAGGGCGCGGTGCCCATAAATACGAGCTGCGAGAGAGCATCGGCACGAGCAACCGTCCACGCATCCACGGCGAATCCACGGCGACGACAGCGCGCCGGCGACGTGTTCAAAGTCCGCACGCACGCAGGCCCCCGCCCGCTCGACGCTGGGGCCCAGACGCCGCCCGACGCCCGAACAAGGAGGCGGAGGGGGAAGATGGGGAAGAGGGAGGGGGCGGAGGCTTCGTCGGCGCGATAGGCGCGCCGGCGGCTCAGACGACCTCCACAAAGTTGGCGGGGAAGATGCCCTCGGAGCCGTCCACGCGTCCCTTCCACCACGTATTCGTGTCCTCGCTCTTCTCCGTCACGGTGATGACCTGCCCCTTGCGGAACGACAGGTCGCCCGCCTGCACGTACGCACGCAGGTCAGGGGGCAGTGTGAGCCTCCCAAGTTGAGAACGCTCCGGCCCTCGAGAGGAGGCCGGAGGTAGAGAGGAAGGCGTACCTGCACAGCCGTGAAGTCGAACAGCGCAATCGCGCGCGCGACGCCTTCGTGCGGGAGCAGCGGTCGCGTGAGCTCCGCCTTGGGCGCGAGCTTCGGCTTTGCCCCGCTCACGCTCGGACTCCGCCCCAGCGCGACCCCTCCTCCTCCTACTCCTGCGCCGCCGCCACCGCCGCTTGCGACCCTCCGCTCCGGGGGGGAGTAGTCCACCCCGAGCCCGAGCAGGTCCTCGTCCTGCGCGCCGCCGCCGCCGCCGCCGAACCCGCGCGCCTGCGCGTCGAACGGGTTCGAGTCGCGCCGGCGTGAGGCGGAGGACGAGAGCGACGCGGACGAGGACGGCGGCGCGTACGCGCTGAACGCGCGCCGGTGGCTCGTCGCGTCCGACATGCTCGAGCGCGCCTGGCTGAACGGCGGGAGGTCGTTGAACGGGCTCCCGGGCTCCCACTGCTGCAGCTCGTCGCCGCGGCGCGCGCTCGTGGGCGCAGAGGGCGGCGGGTCGCGCCGCCCGAGCGGGGGGTGCTGGCGGAGCTGGTCGTCCGAGACGAAGTCCGATGTGAACTTGGTCTCGAAGAAGCCCGTGTCGGGGTTGAGCGTCCGCGCGAGGCGGGGCGACGGGCGGTCCTCGGGGGAGCGCGAGGCGGAGGGCACGGGCGAGGGCGGCACGTCGGCGTCGCGCGGCTCGGGGGCGCGGCTCGGGTCGTGGAAGTCGGAAAAGTACGAGCCGGAGCTCTTGCGGCGGCCCCAGTTGACGGGCGGGAAGGAGATGCTGCCCGACTTCTCTTTCTTCTTCTTGGAGAGCTTGCCGGGGGACGACGGGGCGTCGTCGGGGAAACCGGAGGGCGCGTTCTCCAGGCTGGGGCTCTCTACGCCGCTGAACATGTACGGGTCGTTGCTGCGGTGCGACTGGAACTCCTCGACCCAACGACGGCCACCGGGCATCCCGGTGCACGACTCGAGCGTCTTGATGAGCGGCGACGCCCATTCGGGCGGGCTGACCGCGCCGCTCAGCAGCTGCTTCACGGTCACGTCGGCATGGTAGGCTTGTGCGTTCGCGTCCTGGCGTTCGACGATAACCGAGCCTTCAATCGAGACACCGCCGAACAGACCTCGCGTCTTGGAATAGCTGTACATGGCAGCGACCTTGCCACTTGTGTTCAGCGATCCTAGAGCCTCGCCATTACGCCCGAGGGGTCCCACGGCTAAGCTGAGGTTCCCGCCAAGTGTGAGCGAGCCAGCTGCCATGAATGATTTCTAAACGATTGAAGGAGTGAACAGGGATGAATGAAGGGAAGGGCGCTTGGAACATACCACAGCCTGAAGATGATATCAGCAATGATTTCGACTGATGAAAATGTGGGCGACTCACCGACTGTGAGTTCAAAACGACGAGGAAGTCCGTCATCTCCGCTCCCAGCTGTCCACCGACTCCGAGTCCAGCTGTGCCTATTGCGCTTGGTGCAGACCATGCTGAAGTAAGGGGCGAACAAGATGACAATAACCATGTCAGTCACACCGACGACATCTCATCATGCAAGCAAGCAAGATGTCATGCGAGACAAGCATTTAAGCAAATACTCACTTCCATCCCCTAGCTTAGCTATAACAATCCCGCTCCCCGCCCTAGCCGAGAACAGGAATCCGGCTTTGAAGATGGTGAAGATGGCGAATCCCTTCGCATTTTCGAGTACGCTTCGTGGGATGACCTACATGCAGAATGGGTACATACCGTTTCTGGAGGAATGAGAGGAACATACCCCGTCAAGACCGTTGTTACCGCTGTCGACAAAGGATTTGACTAGAAGACGTCAGATCTCCGCAGAATCTACGCCACAGGCAAGGAGGAACATACATATAGTGGCAGCTTTCAAGCATTCCCTCTGCAAAGGCTGGGGAAGCGGGGTGTTGAACTTCATGCGTCGTCGGGGATGCAAGCAGCAGGGAAGGGGAGAGATGCGCCGAGGAGGTGGCTGCGGCTGCGAGTAATATACTCGATGGCGGAGAAGGCGACTCGGAGTCTGAGGCTCGGACTCGGACGCTGCGCCGCCCACGGCGCCCAAATTACATCATTCCGCGCCGCGTAAGCCGCCGGCCCGCAGCTTCTCTCCCGCTTGGCGCACCGGATCGGGCTGTGTCGGGAACTGCCACGCGTCGCAGGCGCCCGCCTTATAAGCAGCATTTTCGCGGGCACGCAGGTTTTTTTCCGTCGCCGACACCTTATCACCCCTCTCCACGGCTCTCCTCACGGGAAAGGGGCCATTTGTTGCGGCGCAGAGGACTTCTTAGGCTCTCCTTTCGCTAGCAGCTCTATGCGTTGTTCATTGCAATAGCGATGATGGACTTCTAGATAGTAGCGGGAGCTACATCCCTTTCCCCCTTCCGTTCTCTTCATGTCCGTCCGTCTTCACCGGCAATACATCTATCTCAAGCTATACAATTTGTGCCTGGTATTTGGATCGTGGTCCGTGTGCATTGGCATAAGTGGCAGAGATCACAGATAGCGAATGTCGAATGTCAGTAAGTTCCCCTCTAGACCGGGCCTATATGCCGAACGAGTCACCGCCATATATATTCGCCCTTCCACTTGCCCAAACCCTACCCCCAAATACCATCCAAGAAACACCCCGCTATCGAGAGACATGTCGTCGCCCAACTCGCCAAAGAACGTCGTGGTCATCGGTGCAGGTGCGAAGCGGCCGCTTTTCTCATGTACATCGCCTCGACTGATAGGCTCTAGGTGTGGTCGGTCTTACCACCGCACTCAAGATACAAGAGAAGGGCGGATACAAGGTCACTATCATTGCCGAAACCTTCCCCACTGACCCCAAGACGATCAAGTACACGAGCCTTTGGGCTGTACGTCTCCATTTCGCTTCTGCGTGATGCAAGCTTAATACCCCGCCCCCCCCCAAGGGTGCTCATCATGTCAGCCATGCCGGATCTAATTCTCGAGAGATGGGTACGAACTCAATCACCTCATTGTTCATGTAACACTATCCTCATCTCGCGCCGTAGCCATCGATCGCGAGACGTTCGATGTGATGTGGGAGCTGTCCGCGCCTGGCGGGCCCGCGGAACACTGCTTCATGCGCGTGCCCCAAACCGACTATCTCCTCGACGGCCGAGACGAGTGTCTAGACTGGATGCCCGACGTACGTGCTCTCTCCCTCCTCCCCCTCTCCCCTTCCCCCGCTTGACCCCGCTCCCGCAGTTCAAGAAGCTCCCGCAAGCCGACCTCGTCCCCGGCGCGCAGTGCGGCACGTCCTTCACGACGGTCAACATCGACACGCCCGCGTACCTCCCCTACCTCCTCGCGCGCTTCATGGCCGCGGGCGGCGCGCTCGTGCGCGGCGCCGTCCAGCACGTCGCGCAGGTCGCCGAGGGCGGGCCCGGCCTCTTCCTCCGCGGCCGCGCGGACCCGACGCCCGTCGACGCGCTCGTCGTGTGCACGGGCCTCGGCGCGCGCAGCCTCGGCGGCGTCGAGGACGCCGCAGTGTACCCTGTCCGCGGGCAGGTCGCGATCGTGCGTGCGCCGTGGATCACGTTCGGGCGCACTGTCAGCCATGCGGCGGACGGGCTCTGGACGTATGTCATTCGGCGCCGCTCGGGAGACGTACGTGTTCTTTCTCGCCTGCGGTGTTTCCGGGGCTTACATGTGGGTTTTGTTGGGTCTCACAGGTCATCCTTGGGGGCACGAAGCAGGACAACGACTGGTACCCTACCGCCCGGCCCGCTGAGACGGACGAGATCTTGAAGCGCTGCCTGGCTCTCTGCCCTGAACTCGTCCCTGCAGAGATTCGAGCCAAGCGCGAGGGGACCGTCGAAGATGTCCGCGCGCTCATTGTCGAAGAAGGCTGTGGATTCCGGCCCCAAAGGAAAGGTGGGATCAGGCTCGACGTCGAGTGGATTCACGGCCATGGAGGGCAAGGACAGATTCCGATGGTTTTCAACTACGGGTAAGAGCTCCGACGACCTTCGTTGACTGGGCTTGGCTAAACGAGTGTATAACCTCTTCATAGGCACGGCGGTGGAGGATACCAGTCCTCCTGGGGAAGCGCATCGATCGCCCTTGACCTGCTTGAGAAGTCTCTCACCTCACCCCAGGCATAGAGCATCTCATGAGTCATATACGCGAAATGTACAGTGTAGCATTCTTGCTTTATATCGTTGTATGATAGGATCAGGAATGAAGAAAGGGAATGTGCGAAGTCTAATATACGCGTGACTTGGGTACATGTCGAGCTAGTTTTTTTTCGACTCGCTCCTGTGTCTAGCGGTCATGTGTCGGTGGTCTCATAGAAGTCAGGCTACGTGCTGTAGCTCGCTGGAGCTGTTCATGATGTGAGTCTAACGTTCGCTGAGACTTGGGTGGGGACACGGTGTGTCACGAAGCACGTGCGCGTTACGTACTGGAAACCGACGCGTCCACTTGTCATCCCTCGTCAAACGAGCCTGCTCACCGTCACGACGATCACCACCTCCGAATATCTCAAAGCTCTCTACCGCATATATGTCTCATCTAGAGCTCCCGCCTGGTCTCAAGTATGATGGGCCGCTTGTGGAGACTGCCAATGACGGTCAACCTGGCCAACAGTGGATCGAATACAAGAAAGTAAAGATGTACACGAACGCGTTTGTTATCATGAATGACACAAAGGTGGGGAGCGTTTTCAATCGAATCTAAGTGCGCATATAATGAGCCTCACTCTCACAGGTACTCCTTGGGCTCAAAAAGAGGGGGTTCGGAATGGGGCTGTGAGCACTTTTCCGGCAATGGAAGTCGCCCTGGGTAACGTGTCGGCTTGTCGCAGCTGGAACGGCTTCGGTGGCAAAGTTGATCCCGGAGAGACGTCTCTTGAAGCAGCTGTGCGCGAACTTGAGGTAACGTCACGTTGAATTCCGCGCTAACGCCATTCTCATATGAAACGCTTCAGGAAGAGGCAGGGATTAAGGCACCCCTCGTGCAGTGCGGGACCCTCTTCTTCGTTTTAGAGGGTACAGAGGCAGCATTCGATATCGATGTCTTCCGTGCATATGAGTATAATGGAACCGTCACAGAGTGAGTTGGGATGCGCCTTCCATTGTCATCTCATTGACTTGGCGACGTGACCCAGGTCAGACGAGATGCGCCCGCAGTGGCACTCCATTCAAGAAGATCTATTGCCCAAACAAAAAAGGACCATGGCGATACCGGCCACCGGCGAGGACGAACAGCTACCCACCATCCCGTTGGAGCAGATGTGGCAAGATGACCGGTTCTGGATGCCTCACATGTTCGCGCGGCGGTACTTCGTCGGGCGCGCGGACTTTTCGGCGGACAACAATGACAACAACAAGATGGTGAAATGGTGGTTCGCTGCGACACCTGAAGCAGACGTTTGATCCTGTACCAATATCCTATTTCTGAGTTTTACATCTCGTTGTTTGCCACAGTCAATTATAGGGACCTAGAATTTCGTTTCTTGCTGCGCGCTCCCCTCAAATCAATCTCAACGTACATGGAAAAGTGAAACATCCAACTCACTATTGCAACGTATCTAAGCAGCATAGCCGGCATACTGCTCTGTCCACTGCGCGTGCATCCTACAGCGCTAGCGCTGTCTCGAACCGTGTCACATCGAGACCCCTCTGGTCTGCCTCTAGGTGACCTTCATATTCGTCGGATTCACTTAGGTGCTTGTCCTTGTTGAGCCAGTCGGAATCGGGAGCGTAACCGGCGTAGGCTGGGTGTGTGACAGTGACACTGGAAGAGTATGATAACTTGCTGAATTCTGGCGTATGCTTGGAGTCTCTCTTCTCCGATATCTGCGCTGCACCAATCCTGGACGGAGTAGACGACGGTGGGGGTGGTGATTGAGAGAAGAGTGCGAGGGGTTCTGTCCGTTGAGGGAGTCATTAGCAGCTACAACTCGGACTGACCAGGTACATCAGTAAAGTCGTGCACAGCTTACTGACTTAAACGCCTTACGGATGACGGTAAGATGGTAAGGCGGTTAAGGCAAGTAAGTCGTAAGACACTGGACTCGTTAGTCATAAAAATGCTTCGCGCATGAGCGCTGTAGAATACGATGTACATTATGTTCCAGCATCCTGCTCTCACGTTTTCTATCCTATTATCTGCGGTGCTCGAATAGTAGTGCGTTTTACATACAGTGTAACAATATAGAATGCACGGCGTGACGTCTAGGAGGTTGAGGACTGTGTAAATTGCGATAGAAGAAAGCGAAATAAGATGTATAGTTACTATTCCTTGAGATAAGCAAGCAGAAGCTGCAAATGCCTGCGGCAGAACAGGACATGCCACTGGTGACGGACTTAGTGGAAAAAACCTTGCGGTAGAAGCGCCCACAGGCTGGCGCACCGATTGGGCGCTCGCCTGACCACGTCACTGCTTACCTCCTCACCTCTACTTCCTCGCTCTGCCTCATTCTATTCTATTGCGCTCCCTACTTCTATTTAACTCTCTTCACAACAAGCTCTAGCCAGCAGCGTGCCGTCACCAACGACGCCTCCCACGTTCGCAAGCACACTTTTTACGCGTAGGCGAAGAACCTTTGCACGGTTTCCCTGCCCATCTTCGCCCCCCCCCCCNNCCCCCTCTTCCCCCCCCCCCCCCCCCCCCACTCAAGTATCAATCTCCCGGATAGGGACGTGTGCCAGCGCATCGGGACACCCACGAGCGTGGGGAACGTCTCGACGCTCGTGAAGGCAAGCCTGGACGATATTATCTCGAGGCTACTGTACGCCACGGAGGTGAGTGATTCTTGTTTGGTCTGGGTTTTCTTGAAAGCGGGGACAACTGGAGGGTTTCCGGGGCAGGATGGGGACCACCGCGCTCAGGCTGTGGATGGGATTAAACAAAGCCGTATAGCTTTAACCTCGGCGATAAGAAGACCAAGAGTGCTGCGCTCCAGTTCGTGAGTACCATCGCACTCTACACGCACCTCGTCAGCGATGCTCGCTGCCTGCTCAGTGAGCGTCTTAGTATCTTCTCCCCTCCGTCGTCTTGCTGGCTGCACCCTCCCTGCCGCTATCTACCTAGTGCGGTGAGATGGCGTCGAGGCAGTTGTGCAGGGTACATCGGCAGTCTGCTGACCAGTTGTTTCCCTCTCGGTGTTCTTGTTCGCACCTGTGCGCGTGCTCATGCGCTCTCGAGACAGGGTGCCCCTCCTTCTAGACCAAATCGAGCAACGAGCAGGTCATGATCTCGTGCACGGTACGTCTACTCTCCTGCCCATCCAGCATCCGCGCTCTCGCTCAAACTCACGGTGCAGGTGTAAGAGGCGGCGGGGTCCCTGAAGAACCGCACGCTGCTGGAAGACGAATATGGGTGGTCAGCGCAGAAGCTCGTGCAGACCGTGGCGACAAACTATGCCCCGGTGGATAGGGAAGGCAGGGTGAGTGGAGCGCTCCTGCATCCCTGCTCCCGTGTCCTGCTAATACTTCTGTGGTGGCGCGGAAAGGTCATACGGAACGCCAGGTCAGTTGCCCGTCGCGCTCGTCGTAGTGGGCTTCCCCGGGAGTAGGCGGGACGGCGGTGAGGGCTGGAGAGGCAGGCACGGCGCCGGGCAGGGGTGGGGTTTCGTTTTAGTATAGTTCAATGTCGTAGCGTACTGTGAATGGCATGGTTTTCTATCACACTACCTGAACTCGTCTTAGCAACTTAACAGCCATCTTAAAGGACTTATGGGGCTCGTCTTAACAACAAAAGTCGTGCATCTTAAGGATCGCAGCTTAACTCGTCTTAGATCGTCTTAACGCCATCTTAAGGCACTTAAGGCACTTAAACGCCCTTTTAAGACAGATTAAGACATTTCCGAGTTTACTGATTAGTAGTCAAGGGTGACTTACCAAAGCGGGTAAGAGAAACATCCTTACCACCGCGTGATATACGAAGTTTACGGTAGAGAAACACTGCAAGGGATAAAAGGAGCAGAAGGAATACAATTGCGCCAGTCACCGATCCTGCAATTATCCCGCGCAAGTGTGAGGGTAGTGGCTCAGACTTAGAGGGCATAGGCGCCGGTGTGGGTCCACCGTCGGGTTGATTGTAGCCACTCCCCGAACTTGAAGTGTTTGTAGGGGATGGTGATGGTGTCGAGGACTGCGTCCCAGAATCTTGTTCAAGGGATTAATTGAGGGTAAAAGTGAAAGTGGCAGAGGAGAACTCACCCAAACACGAGGTTGAAGGTAGGGTGGAACTAGGAGGGGTGCAGGTTGAAGCTGTGCACGGACTTGGGGAAGAACTTGGGGCTGTAGTTCCAGAGATAGAGGTGTTCGCAGTGCGAAAGCCAAGTATGGTGACATTGCCTTTGTGTACTATCACCGTGAGGTTATGTCCACTTGACACAGTGGTGTTGGCACTCAGGCTCGGGAAGTTGCAGAGCGGCATACTAGTAATCGGTAGGGGGGTAGCACTGGATGTTGATGTCCCGTCAGTTTCGGGACCCCCTGCTTGGTTTCCCTGTGGAAACTTCTGAGCCATTTTCTGCAAACCATCTACTATGCAAAAGCCTGAGGGACTTTGGTCGACGTCCTTGGCAGGCTGGATCGGAACTCCATCGACCTCTACATAGGGCCCTGAGTAGCAAGTAGTTAGTACACAGATATATTGGCATCAGCTAAGAGTCGTAGGTTGACTTACCAGAAAAAGAGAACGTCATCTTTGCTCCAGTGTTTCCAACGCAAGGAGTTGAGTCGTTTGCTCCCACCTGGGGCGTCCAACCGCTCTGAGACCACTGCTGTCCGGTAATGTTGCGTGCACAATTTGCTACTACGGGTATCCACTCGGTGGGATTTGTAACATTAGGCTGGCTCATGTTCGAAAGGGTACTTGCGCGGGGGCAAATGGTGGTGGAGTGGAATTGGGAAGAGGGAGAAAGCACGTTACCAACGGACAAGTAAATAGGGTGAACCATACCAGGTAGCACTATAGATATCTGTTAGGGTTTTGATTGAAACTTCTTCCTGGGAGCCAATTTGCACCGCCCGCTGCGCCTCGTTAACGAGAATGGTTCAAAAACTACTTTAAAGTGAGTTACTATCTTCGCATCTTGTTGTGTGCTTGAAATATCAGTACGGGCATTCGATGAGATGATCTAGAGTGGACGCGTGAGACCGTAACAAATCCTTTGGGCTGCAGACTTGCTACCATCATCTGTGGCAGTGATAGAAGGTTCCAGAGGGGTTTTTGTTTACTCGTGACTGTACGGTTTGGCACTGGCAGATCAGCTAGATTAGTATGGAGACACTTGTATCGAAGCATTAGTCTACTACTAGTACGTCGCCATGCACCTCAGTTGGTCGCGCTTCCTGGGCGATCGCGATATTAACTCAAGTCACTCCAAGATGCCGCATGAAACCTTAAGAGTGGTCCCGGAAATGCGCAATTATCATGTGAACAGGATCAGTCACGTAGACGGACTCTGCCAGCTTTCATTGATACTACATGGCTGGTGAATTTCCTCCGCTGATACATATTTTGAATGCTCCGGGTATCCATATACATCAATAGAAGTTGTATACTCACCTCTATCTTTGTTTTACGTCTTTCAAAACACAATATGGGGACGGAGGTCGAGAACTAGCACTTATTATCTATTCAAACAAGAGAGCAGGCAGACCTAGCCACCGTGGGCACTTAGCGCCCAGTGTTAGTGCTCGAGAAAGTCGACCCCACGGCTGAATGGCCGGTCCGTCCTGTCTCTGGGTCTTCTAGTTTCTTCTACGCGTCGCTTTACTCTTCGCAGCGAAGAGTGGGCATGTAACGTTGGCCAACTAACATCTTCCTCAAGACGAGCTGCGCGAGATGCGAGCAGACGACCATGATCCCATAGCCTGTACTACTAATCCGTCCCCACCCGGGCCCCAAACCCCAGCGTGGCTGACTTTCGCTGAACGACTCTCTGGCTCGTTGCAGTCACTACTGGGGCTGTTCTCACAGGTCGCGCTAAGGGGAGCAACTTTTCACCGCCCCGCGCGCCCTTGGATAGCAGCTTGCTGCAGGTGGCTGTCGGGCTCTTCCATATTGGCACGAAACGGGTCAGGAGTAGTAGCATGTGGAGCAGGAGCAGGAGAATAGCAGAAGCAACAGCAGCATGTAGAGGGGAAATGAAGAAGACACTTGGAGGGTAGGCGCTAGGCTGCCCGCCGCCACTGTTGTGAGTTGGCTCCGGCCCGGGCTTGTGTGGGCTGTGCGCGCTCCATACATAGCTGTCATGGTGAGACGCACGCACCGCGGGATATCGTGGTGCAGAAGCGTAAAACCATTAAGGGATACCCTGTGCCGTGTGCCGTGTATAAAGGCCAAGAGACAGAAGGAGGCCGAGGAGGCAAGGCGGGAATGAGCGGGAATTACAGGAATGTGGAAGTTGAATGGGCCTCTAATAGGGAACTGATTCGTAAATCGCCCACCACTTTGGGAGCTACTCGTCAGGCGCGGCGTACAATGTAGGCTCCTCTCGCGTCTCCCCGCGAGAATGCGCCGACGATGCAGTATGCCTTCCAGCTCCTAGTCGAGTCTGAGCGATACGGCTTCTAACTTTGTTTGCACTTAGCTGGCGCTACAAAGAGAATAGTGAACTGACAGGTAGAGAGGGCTGAGCTCTTAGGCCTTGGTGTACGTGCAATGGGGTAATATCATCTAGCAAAATTCATCGGATCGATTCATATGCTAATATCTGGGTATAGTACAAAGACCCCGAGCCTATAGACTTCTGCCCCAGGAACGTAGGCGTTGGGAGGGGACGTGCATGAAATGCAAGAAGCTAGTAACGTGCTTGGTACCTGGGGTATAGAAACGAAATTACCGCAAACAGGCTTTCGTCCGTGGTCTCTCTGCACACATCCGTTTGCTCTCGCGGGTTCCACTGTTATACGAGATTCTCAGGCACTAGGCCTTCGAAGGCCCCACCTCCTCAACCAACCACTTCGAAGAGCCGCTAACCATCTTCTATATCATAATGCGATTGCTACTTCGGATGGAGTTTCCCGGTATGCCCCTGCCGATCCTTCGTAAGTGCTTGTCAGGTGTTTGTCTTTGTACGGACCGCCGTGGGATATATATCCATATGCGGGGAGGGTAATAGTTGCGCTTGAGGGGCATGATAGCCTGTTAGACTTCCCTTTTCCGAACTCGCTTGTCTCTTCTAATGTAGCATCCGACGAAGGCGGAAAGGAGACGTGGCGTGAAGGTCCCGAGGCGGAAAACATTAGAGATTCTGCGGAATGCATGGATTTTGGTGAGCTATTACAGTGTCAACTGTAGAAATTCGGGATAGACAAACCGAATTTCGCAAGGGCGGCAGCGTTGCGGCCACGCACATGTTTGCGATACAAAAATATAGCGATAACGGCGAAAAAGAGAAAGAGAATAGCACCAATCGCGGCTCCAAGGAGCACTCTTCTAGGAGGTGAGGGACGTGACTCTGGAGATATGTTTTTCGTGGGTAGAGGGGAATCCTGAATGCTGTCACTGGAGAAAGCGGTGGATGGTACAGATGTATCAGCCGTTGGACCAATCTCGAGGGTTGAACTTATGGTTGGGGAGCGATTGGGGGAGGGATAAAGGTACATTGTAGAGATTTGAGTGCTGAGACCCGTGGTGGGCGTGGTGGGCGTGGTAGGCGACGCTGGCGGCAAAGAGGCTGTCGATGAAATTTCCGATGACGTTGGCAGAGAACGTTCATTCGATGAAGCTACTTGAGGGTTTGAAGGGTGAGTGGGATTTGGGGGTGGGTTCGCCGCTGTCGTGGGAGGATTTGGGTTGGAGTCGGAAGTCGAGGACGAAATGCCCGATATAGCCGGATTTGACGGTTGCCCGAGTGGCAGATAACGGGATATAGTCACCTGTGATCCACCAGAGACGTTCAAGTTCAAAAAATTGTGCAGTCGTGGAAGCCCGTCTATCTTGCAGAGAAAAGGGGGTGAAGATTTGGCTCCTGTCTCGAATGGCGTTATCTGGATTGAACCTATGGAATTGGGCGACGTGCATGTTACGTCGGTACCATTAGAGGTCCCAAAGACTGTAACCGAACTTCCTGTGTTTTAATTAGCTATCCGACATTCTATGGAACGAATATGGGGCATAGAGGTGTATTAACTTACCGAAAAATCCATAAGAAACTGACCCTCCCCCTGGTGGTGACAACGAGAAGTGCGCTGTCTTGTTCCACTGATTATGAGGTAGGTATTTGGCTGAGCCGGTGTTGGGAGACTCGCAGGGAAACCCCGGATACAAGGCCGCCACGTCAGGCGGACATGTGGACATAACGACGATGTTCCGAGCGGGGCAGAGTAAAGGGTTGAGATAGTCCGGGGAACGGGAGAGCAGCACGCGGCGGCGAGGATCGAGGCAACTTTACATAGGCACTTCCAATGCGCTGAGCGGTTTTATGCCCACAGCGCTGAATGGGGCAATCACGATGGGGGCCGTGGTCACAAACAGGGATTTACGGAAAGCGCGGGCGGGGGGGCTTTCCCCACCCGGGGCTGGCAAGGTGTTGTCCTAATGTACGCGCATTACGTCGGGAGCCGCCTCGGCGTCGTTGGAATCTGTTACGGGTGCCATGGTATCCTCCATACATGTCAAAAGAGCATCTTCAGGATAATGAGACACACCTGTGGTGATTTGAACGCCGGCAATGCCGAGGCAGGAAGCTATGGTTGGGCGTGTGACCGTACGGTCAGCGGATGCCACCACCATCGCTACAACAATCCTTCCAATGCGGCGGGGGATTGCTCGGTACGTCTACTATTGAAAAGGGAGCGCCACATGATACGAAGTGAGCTATTCAGGTTGGTTGGCATATGGCAGTCTCACATCCATGCGCCGCAGACGCCAGGTTTGGAGTACAGTCCTCATGAAGCTCAGCACTGAGGACTATGCGCATGAAAAGGGGTGGCCCGACAGGACGATCATCTGATATAGGTCTTCTATCAGAGTTGACGGACGCAGAACGATGTCCACGACCTCACCTGGTCCGCGTAGCCCTTGTCGCCTCAGTTGCCAGGGTGCCACAATCCATTCCTGCGTATGCAAGTTCCACAGCCGGACGGCATACTCGAAGCACAGTCACAAAGTTCCGATGGTCTCCAAATCCACGAACATCCTGGCCACAGTCATCGCGAAGTGAGACGGAAGCCACGCTGTGACGGCGAACATGACGGCGAACATGATGCATCCCATTGACCGTCCGCAAAACAACACAGCCCGACGCGCTCTACGCGCCGATTACCTCCCGTCCTCCGCCACGCGCCGCGCCACCCCACGCCGTGCCTCGGACCTAATCGCGCGAACAGTCTCCGGAAGGCGCCGCCGTTGCGGCCTGCCCGCGGTCCTTCGGGCGGCGCTTGACGCGCGCGAAGATGCCGACCTCGGGGTCGCGGATGAAGTTGACGAGGACCATCGGCCAGGACGGGTGCGAGGGGATCGTGTCGTAGAACTCGGGCGCGAGCGCGCGCAGCGCCGGCAGCCGCGTCCACGCGACGGAGGGGAAGTCGTGGTGCTCGTTGTGGTACCCGACCTGTGTTCGTCGCGCGGGCGGGGTGGAGGAGGGAAAAGGGGGGGCGTCAGTCAGCAGGGGCGGCGATCTGTGGAGGGGAAATGATGCAGGGGGACGCACGTTATATGCGAAGATGTTGAGGATGCCGTAATAGGAGTACGTCTCCTGCTGGAGGCCGTCCCAGACGTAGTGCTCGGCAATGAAGTGGCCGGCGAGGGGGTGGAGGCTCCCGGCGAAGAAGCTGGACATGAGGAGGTAGATCAGCGGCTTGGGCCCGAATGTCGTGACGAGGACGTAGTCGAAGACGAGTTGTGTGAGCAGGTTGAAGAAATGCCATTGCGTGAATGCTTGTGTGCGCACGAAGCCTGGACGGAGTGCGTAGAAGAGGATCTGGAATGTGCTGTCCGTCCGTAGTGTCAGAATGCGAAACGGAAGAAACGCGGGGTGCTTACGCAAAGAACACCTTGCCCAGGACGTTGTTTAGACAGAGGAGCTCGAAATTAGTTGGAAGGTCAGTGTCGATGCCGTCCTCTCCGAGGAACTTATGGTGCTCTATGTGGTATCTCTGAGAGAAACATCGTCTTAGGTTTCACGAGACATGAATACAGGAGACAATATGACGCACCTTAAATGCGGCAGAGTAGGGGATGCCAATGGGGAGATTGGCGAAGACGGCGAGAGCCTTGTTCGCCTTTACGCTCTTGAACGCGAGGTTGTGTGTTATTTCGTGGATGGCGAGGAAGAGGTTATGGTTTGCCGTGCCGCCAATGATATATGCGCATAAGAGGAAGATGGGGGAGAGCGGGCTTTTGTTCCGCAGCAAGTACGCCAAACCGACTTGCAGAGAGACAACGCCGAGGACAACCCATTTCGTGAGCGGTTCGTGTCCCATAAGTTTCGTAACCTATCGAGCACATCTCCGGAACTGCGTCACGGGACAATGACAAGTTGTGCTTACCTCCGGGTGGGTCTTTATGATTGCCATACGCCTCGTCCTATGGGGCTCCTCGGTCATCAGCCACAGGAAGTCTGAAGGGTCCTGGGGCGGGCCCGTGAACGTGTTGTTAGCATCCTTGCTTGCTGGGGTCGGAACCCGCGTGCGCCTGGGTGAGCGGCCTTCATCGAGAGACTCTGCTCCACCAAAGTAGCTGAAGTCTAGGTGCGAGCAAATACTGTATCAGTCATGTGCATGCCGAACAGAGTTTCCGCACAGGAGCGCGGTAGGGTTGGAGAGGAGACGCACCGATCGGCTTGTCCGCCTGCGCGCCCATGGTGCCAAAAGGGGGAGGGAGGGCGGGGAGTCGGGAGAGGCGGGGGGCGGGACAGAGAACCTAAGCAGGTCGGAATGGAAAGCAGGCGCAGGCGCAGGCACGGTCGTCGGCTGAGGCAGGCTGGAGACGGCCCTGGGGAGACTTCCGCTGGCATCTCCGGCCCGGCCCATTATCTGGGGTTTATTTGGCTTTGTTGCCCGGCGCTTAGTGTCTAGCTTGGCCAAACGCTCCCTTTCGACCGCCCTCGATCGACCTGGACACTTGGTATCGTACCACCCTACGTTTCCTGTCGTCTCTCATCTCGACCGACACGCCCTCGTAGCGTGAATTTACTATTGTCTCTGTGCGAGATCGTCTATTGTGCGGGAAGATTGTTCTCTTCCCACCCCGTCACCTTACCGCAGCTACTGAATAGTACGAACCTTCAAGTGCTGCAGCTCCCCAAGTCTCACGTTGTGTTGTGCACGCGCAGGTGACATACGGAGAATGAGTCGGCCACGGGATCAAGAACACTCTCATCGTGCTTCTGGCTCTCGTGATGTCCCACCAGAACTGTTGAATGTTGCTCGCAAATCCGCCAAGGTCGTAGGCGAAACTCCCCCAAGAAGTACAACGAGGCCTCGTACGGCGGTTCCTGAGAGGTTACCGCAGAGCAGGAACAGTGGAGGGACAACATACCCTAGAAGAACCTTCCCGTCAGCCAATGAGCCTCGTAGGCCTGATGGTCCTTCGGTCTTCTCTTCAAAGCAAACTCGTAGGCCGCAGCAACCACGACCGCCGCCGCAGAATGTGCCCCGCCGCCCGGAGCCGGGACCCAGCCGCCAATCGCTACGCAAGGAGGCGTCCATCCCTCAATCGCGGCGCCCGAAGTCAACCTTCGCCTACGTCGCGCCACTGCGCACGATGTTGCCCACCAAATCCGCCCCGCTCATCCCGCCGTTCCTGGCCGCGTTCCAGAACAGGAATGACGGGGTGGACGAGGACGAGATGGCGAGTATAAGGCGGACCCCGACGAGCACGCCCCGCAAGGCGCTCCCTTCGATGTCGGTGCAACGCCGCGCTGTGGCACCACGGAAGACGATGCCAGCTCTGAGACGGGTTGGTGATAGCCCTGAACGGTCGGATGACATTCCGGACGCGAACTTCTATGTCGGGAGGGGAATGAGATTGATTCCCGGGGGTAGCAGTGACAGGAGCTCCTCGTCGTCATCATCGAGTTCGAGTTCGGACGAAGAGCGCGGACGGTGAGTATCGCGCAAAGAATAATCGATCATCGGATGGCCTGACAGACATCTGCCTTTAGTGGGAGGGGAAGGCGTACAGAAACCGAGTACCGCTCACTCGCACGTAAAAAGAACACAGATGCATCGTTGATCAAGGTCACAAAGGCGGCGAATCAACTCAGCCTCAACCGTCCTCTTCCGCGTAGGAATAGTTTCCTGGTAGCTCGATCACAGCCTGTTCAGAAGGCCAGGAAGAAAGGCCCACATACACAGCACGATGAAATCATTGAGATATCCGACGACGAGGATATAGACAACCTCCAAGAAGCCTTCGATGCGCTCACACTCCCGGAGGCACGTCTGAAACAGTATCATCGCCTGCCGTTCCTCCTCCGAAACCTCCGTCGAGGTTTCGAAAAAGCTTGCACCAGGCGCAGGATACGTACCACCCCTCCTGAGCAGCCTGAGGGCGCAGTCAAGGTCGTATATAAGTACTATCTTGAAGGGAGCGATTCGGACGATGCCGTGAACCTCGCAGACAGTTCCGACGAAGGGCGGGAGAAGCAGATTTTCGTAGGGAGCATGGAGTCCTGGTTCTGTCCAATGTGCAGTCTCCACAAACCATTCGCACGGCGGGAGATGCTCGTTTTTCATCTTATCAAGGACCATCCCCAAATAAAGGTATCGTGGAAGGAGAGGATCATACGCCAGGTATGTTTTCATTTAGTGCGTTTCCGTGCGCTACACTGACTTATGCGGCACCTCGACAGGAACGACGTTGGAGTGTTACCCTTGTCATCCCTGATCCCGCAGTTCTTGAAAGTGACAGCTCCGACGATGAGGACGAGGACGAGGACGAGAGCGCCTCGATGCTTGCCGAAGAGCTTCAGGACGAAGGGCAGACGGGCGTCGGCCGAAAGCCTGCTAGGCCGCCTCGAACCCCGGAACCGTTCGCTCGTGCCCCAACTGAAGCGATATTTCCGCAAGCTCTCTCCTCCCCCCAAGCGTCTCGAATTCTGACTCCCCCGCCTCTGACTCCCCCACCTCCGGACGTATACTTGTACCAACCCGACGAGGATCTCAAACCGCTCCGGGGGCTCTCCCCGCCAATCGACGTCAAGCCAAATATAACTCCAGAGCAGCGTAGTCGGACGATGGTTATCCCTTCTAGGCAGTCCTACCGCGGGTCGCTGGATCTACGGTATCCCAGTCCGCCTCCTCCGACAGATAAGCTAGGCCCTGCCGCACGGTACCCTTACCTGCCCGAGACCGACGCGGACGGCCAACCCCTCTACTCTTGTCGGATCGGCGGGCCGCGCATCTTCGACCTGTTGAACACCCTTCCTCTAGATGAGTTCGGGATCATGTCTTGGGCCATCGTGGATCGCGAAGAGGTGCTGTTCGAGATGGATGACATCCGCGACGAAGACAAGGTGATGATGGCGCTGTGGAACCGGTGGATAATGATCAATCGGTAGGATCCTTTCCCATACATAAGTACCCGGGTTCAGCTGAAATGTCCCTAGATCAAAATTCATATTCCACGAATACATCGACGGCATCAAGGAATTCCTGGATAGGTACTGGAAGATGATCCATCTCGCTGCTGGGTGGCGTGCGTTGAGGACATTCCTCTTGGTCTGTCCCAGTTCTCTCTACTCTTCTTCCACATACTCATTTCGCCTCCCACCAGACGCTGAGCGTAAACAAGTATCTCACTTTCGAGCAGGTTCTAAAAGCGCTGGAGTATTATGAGTCCAAGACGGGGATGAAGGAGTGGTACAGGGGGTCCACGTCGGAGGCGGAGCGGTAGTCATTGGTTACTGTCGGAATATAGTCGATATATGGCGCGTATTGTTCACCATATCGGCGCAGGCATGAGGCGGCGAACCTGATCGCATTCCAAAACGGGGAGGAGATGCTGGGGGAGTAGCGCTTACGTCAGCGTAGCGCGCTGTGGCTGGAGCCGCTCGGGCTCGTGCAAGGACCCAGCAGAAGCACAACCATCGCAGCACTTCTTGTCTCGGTCCCCCTCTCTGGCACCGAGCTGGCCATGCTCTCGTCTCTACCCAAACGACCTGCGTCCGTCTCGCCAGAATCAAACCGGCCCAACAAGCGTTTGGCCACGTCGTCCCCAGAAGAGGGCGAATTAGACGACGGCTCGCCTCCGCCTCCGCCTATCGCCCGGTCCCCCTCCCCTCCTAGGCCGGCCAAGAAGGTCCCCTTTCCATTCAAGAAGAAGGCCGCCGCGCCAGAGAACGGCGCCAGCACCAACGGCTCGAGCGGCGGGCCCAGCAACGAGCGGGAGCGGGCGTACGAGCGGGACGAGGAGCGGCGGTACGGCGACGACCCGCACAGGCGGTTCGGCCTCCCTCCCCGCCCCGACGACCGCCCTCCCCGCGGCGGCGTGTGGGGCCCCGAGCGGTACGAGCGGCCCCGCTGGGAGTCGCAGAGCTACGTGCCCGACTACCGCGAGCCGGAGCCGCGGCGGCCGTACCGCTCACCCTCGCCGCCCCCGCGCCACTCAGACCGCAGGCGGCCCTCGTCCCGCTCGCGCTCCCGGTCGCCGTCGTCCCCTCGGTCGCCGCTGACCCCCAGCTCGGGCAAAGAGAAGCACCGGCTTCCGCCGCCGCGGCCTATCGTGCCCGACCCAGAGACGTATCGCGCCGTGTACGAGAGGGAGCGGTGGAAAGAAGAAGAGGAGAGGTACGGTCGGAGACGGGATAGCTATGATGATTTGGACGGACGGCGGGAAGGTGAGCACCCAACTCTTTAGGGTACCGAGCAATGGCTAGGAGTGCCTGACCGTTGTTTGCACAAAGACGATTCGGGCGCATACTCTTCAAAGCTGCCTTCACCACCACGCCCGTTAATATCCCCAAGTACTACTCCGCGCCCAAGTAGCTCGGCCGAACGTCCGAGGTCCCCCCCACCTCCCCCTACTCTCCCACCGCCGCCACCGGCCACTGGGTTGCCTCCCAGACCGTCGGCGCCTCGAAACGCGCATTCCCCTCAGTCGCTTCCGTCATCTCTTCCTCGTATAGAATCCGATGCCCGTGCTGCGGTAGCCGTCGGAAATGGATCGCTGGCGTCCGTGCGAAAGACAAGACGGAAGCCCATCCACCGCACTCGCGAACAGGAGGAGAAGGCGTATGGTCGAGTGTTCCGAGGATGTGGGCAGAAGAGCGACTACACGTTCTTGACGAAGCTGGGTGAAGGTACTTTTGGGTGCGTGGTTATCCGTCTATGCTTCGGCGCGAATGAAACTGATGACCGCTGTAGAGAGGTCCACAAAGCTGTTCAACGGCAGAGTGACAAGGCAGTTGCGCTCAAACGTATATTGATGCATAATGAAAAGGAGGGAATGCCCGTTACCGCACTGCGCGAGATCAAGATCCTGAAGTCTCTCAAACACCCATGTGTCATCGACATCCTGGATATGTTTGTGGTTAGAAGTATGTGGCTATCAGGGTGACGGGTTTGTACGCGCTGATACTGAAATTGTCTTTCAGGTCAGGGTAAAGAGTCGCCGCTTTCGGTGTACATGGTATTCCCATATATGGACCACGACCTTGCCGGCTTGTTAGAGAATGAGCGAGTGAAGCTTTCCCCTAGCCAAATCAAGCTCTACATGAAGCAGCTGCTAGAGGGCACCGAATACATGCACCGGGTATGCACGTTTGTTCTCTCTCCTCCATCGCGTGCTACACGACTTGCAGAACAACATTTTGCATCGAGATATGAAAGCAGCCAACTTGCTCATCTCGAACGACGGGTGCTTGAAGATCGCTGACTTTGGTCTTGCGCGCGCATACGACCCGAATATCATCAAAGACGACGGCCTCACGACCAAACGCAAGTACACCAACGTCGTCGTAACTCGGTGGTATCGTCCCCCCGAGCTTTTGCTCGGTGCTCGGCGATATGGGGGCGAGGTCGACATGTGGGGCGTTGGGTACGTTTCGTTCCATCTTTCCATCTTGTAGGCTATAACAGTTTCACAGCTGTGTGCTCGGCGAAATGTTCTTCCGGAAGCCTATTCTGCCTGGCGCATCGGACATCGACCAGCTCGACAAAATCTGGCAATTGTGTGGAACGCCAACGCCGCAGACGTGGCCCGAGTACGACGCGCTTCCTGGTTGTGAGGGTATCAAGGAGTTCAACCCACTGCCTCGTCGGTTACGAAAGACCTATGAATCGTGAGTAACACCGTCTCCATGAAAGAAGTTTTCTAATTGGTTAATTTTAGGATCGGTCCTGAGACTGTTGACCTACTCGACAAGCTCCTGGTCGTCAACCCTAGAGAACGGCTGACTGCTTCACAAGCATTAGATCACGACTACTTCTGGACGGACCCTCTTCCTGCGGATCCTAAAACGTACGCACATTTTTGGTCTTGAAAACCTGCTCATCTACTAATCTATTCGGATCCTCGCGTTGAATCTGTGGCCCCTATACGTTCCTCACGGATGTTGACGAAACAGTCTCCCGACTTACGAGGCCTCTCACGAGTTCGACAAGCGTGGCAGGCGGCAACAGCCTCCACCCGCACCGGTCGCGCGACACATCCCCGAGAGCATCCCCCGCAGTCTACCCCCACCGACCGGCATCGGGCAGCATGGTGGCCGTCCACCGCCGACGCGCGAGTCATTCAGGAACGGCCCACCTCCCTTACATTACCCTCCGGTGGGCTCGGGGCCCGCGGCGATATACATCCCACAGCAGCGACATCTCGTTCCCCCTCCGACCTTACCTCCGATCACCTTCCGCCCTGGCCAGCCCCCGCCAAACATCATCAACATGGGCATCCCCATTACCCAGACGCTGCCGCCTCCTCCCATGCTGTACGGCCGTCCTCCTTCCGGACTTCCTCCAAGGCCAATGGGCCCTCCCGTGCCCGTAGGACGTCCGGCGCCCCCAGGACGAGACGGGCACCGGGGCGGGTACGGCGGCGGCGGGGCGGAGCTGAACTACGGCTGAGGTTTCTACGCTTTCTGCATACAGTATATTGTTATCCACGCATGTGTACACACTCCTGGACCCATCACCTCATCC
>FTLJ01000063.1:0-108123 GCA_900155495.1 Porogramme epimiltina | reverse complement strand
AAAGAAGGGGGTGGGGGGGAAAAGGCCCCTGGCCTGGGGGAACGCGAGCTGCGCGTAAGTAGCGGGCTGCGTGTGCAGGCACGTCAGGACCGCGGCGCCGGCCGCGCGGTGTGGCGGTCGCACCCAGACGGAGGGGGATTGATTCCATGGGAGGGACTCTCGCGCGCGGGGGCTCTCGCGGCTCGCTCGGGGCGGGGCGGGGGACATTGAGTGCGTTCATGCTACACAGCGGGCGAGCGTCGGCGCTGGCGGCGTGCTCCCCGAGTCGAGGGCGCGTCGGGGCAGGGTGCAGAGCGGATGGACGTGCAGGCGGGGAACCCGCGGGGAAAGTGGCCCCATGGTTTGTACGTAGGCGGCAGCCGGCGGGAGCACGATGCACGCAATCTCGTCGGCTACCAAACAGAATGCTGAGAACGATGGGGGGGGGGGGGGGCGCATCCGCGCTGCCTTCTGGCATCCGAAGGGCAATTATCGCGCCGTTCTAGCGTGTCGGCTGCGGGGGTCCTGCCCCTCCTGGCGAACTTTCGCGGCTGCGAAGCACGCACCCGCTGGCCTCCCGGGCGCGTGCGCGCAGGGGACGTGGTGGCGGGTGCGGTGGAACCCGTCATGGTCGTCCCAGCACCGCGGGCTGCGAGTGCGCGCGCGAGCGTCCATCTCGCGCTTGGGGTAACCGCGGTGGCGAGATGGGCCGTGTGCGCCGAGGATCTGCTGCAGGAAGCCGTGCAGGTGACGTGACGGACGACGAAGAGCGGACCCGTGGCTGGCGGGCGCTCGCGTGCACTCGCGGGTCGGGTTCGTGCTCAGCGAAGGGAGGGCAAGGCGTGCACGTTGACCGAGCAGACCGAGCGGGGGGCGCTGCTCGGCCACAGGCGGGACGTGCGCAGCTCGTGGCACGCAGGCGGGCGGGCGCCTGATGTCTGGCGCAGGCGGGGGGCGCGATGGCCCTGAGAGGAAACGGCAAGGGCAGACTGGGGAGCTCGGGGTGGCAGGGGTGGCTGGGCCGATGCTGTACGGTGGTGGACGAGGCGCGAATCGAGGATCACGTCATTGGCCACGGGAGACGCTGCGAGGAGGGGCGCTGGGGCTCAGGCAAAGGGTCTGTTCTTGTCGTCGTCGAACAGGAAGATGGTGATTGTGGTGATTGAGTTCGGACGGGACAAGGTTAGTGAATAAAGTTGGCCGAGTTTGGCAGGGTGTTTGTGCGCAGGGTGCGTGCTACGAGATCGCACGGAGGATACGGGAGATTGGTGTGGGTGACGGTGATAAGACACGAGAAAACGAAGCGTGGACGGTCCGTCACGGACGGACGTCGGCGCGCTCACAGGGACAGCGCTGGGGGGCGAGAGGGAGGGCGGGCCGAGGGGTGCGGCGGTGCGTGTGGGGACGTGTGGCAGAGTGGCAAGTGGTTGCGAGGGCCGGTCTGGGAGGATGTCTGAGACGGGTGGGTGGGATGTGGTACGTTAGGGCGGGGGTCGGGGCGGGGAAAGAGAGGATTGTATTGGGACGGAATGGGACGGATGGCGCAGGACGATTCCCGGAGTGTATGGGTGGCAGGACGCGACAGGGGGCGACGAAGATTTGTGGAAGCATGGCTCCGTTGGGAGGCAGGAGCTGGCACTCGGCCCTCCCATGTCGTACACCCCCACGCGAGCCCCGATCTGGTCATCCCGGCGGCAACTGTGATAGAGTCGGCGGATCGGCGATAGTAGCCGACCCGGGGCCCCCTTTGGGCGATCGGGCCGCAGCCGGTGCCCGATGGGGGGCTCGACGGGCGCAGATGGGCGTCTGTGGGCCGCCCACGCCGCCGTCCGCCACAGCGCGCGCGTCTCGGTCTCAGACGCGCGCCGGCCATGGCGCTCTGGCGGCGCGGCGGCGGGAGTCGGGGCTACGAAGCGCAAGTCTCGCCTCGACGTGCCCTGCGTCGGCTCGGTCATGGGAGCGCTCCCAGCGACTTCCAGCGTCCGACCCATCCGTCGCAAGGGGCGCCGCCCTATTCTCTTCCCTCCTTCCTCTCCTGGCCTCCCTCCTCCACAGACAATAGTCTCTCCCCAGATGCACATACAGCCTCACCGACGCATCCGCCTAAAACCCCGCCCTCCCGCCTCGCCACCCCGCCCCAGCACCGCCCACTGCGCCCTCTCCCCGAGCTCCCCATTGACGGCCACAGACGAGCAGCCCTCGCCTACCGATCCTATAAAGCGCGTGTCCCGCCGGCCGGGACCCACCTACTCACATCGGGTAAAACACCACCGCGCGCTTCTTGATCCTCGCAAGCGAACACCTCAAGTCCTTAAATCTCCCCACTGCCTCGCCCACCCCGGCCGCCCTCCCATCCCTCCGCCTCGCCTCGCGTACCTCTGCCATGCCCATGACCACCCGCAACCCCATTACCATCTACGCCATTCCCGAGGAGATCCTCGAGCGCATCCTCGCCCTCATCCTCGTCCAGTCCCCAGAGGCCTCTCAGCGCCCCGTCTGGCACCCCTACCCCTCTCAGTCCCCCTCGACCGCCCATCCCAACATCATCTCGCCCCTCCTCGTCTGCAGGTCATGGTTACGTATCGCGACCCCCATCCACTACCGTCATCCCGTCCTCCGCACCCCTCGCCATGTCGAGCTCCTCCTCCGCGCTGTCCGCCACACTCCCGCACTAGCGCTCTGCGTTCGCAGCCTCCACGTCCACGCGACCTCACCCGCGCTCCGTGACCTCGTTCCGTTCTGCAGGAACGTTGATACCCTCGACATCACCGTCGACAACGCGGACGCGTCCTCGACCACGGTCACGACGACCGTCATGCCTGCACGCCAACCTGTGCGGGATGGAGCCCGCGACCGTAACGTCATCGAGTTCTGCGAGGCGTTCCAGAGAACGCGCTCCGTCCGCCACCTCGTCATCCGCAAGAACGCCTACCTCACCCAGCCTAACGCGATCTACGTGTTTGAGCAGCTCGCGCAGGCAATTCCGCGCTGGCACCGACTGGTGAGCGTCCGCTTCTCCCCTCCCCTCTCCGCTCTTCATTCGTTCCTGCGGCGCGTCAAGTGACGCTTCTTCCGCGGTTGTATGCACCCGCGGCGGGCCACATGTCCGCCGTGCTCGGTGCGAACGCGACCCATTGCGATCTCGCTGTTCCACGCCCTACGGGGCTTCTGCGGCTAGTGCCACGCTAGCGGTCTGCGGTCTTCTGCGTTTGACGTAACTCATCACTCACCCCTTCCCTCCGTAGGAAACGGTCAACGTCGCATTCCGGCTCAGCCCCTCTCCAGCCGCGAGCGCCCTCGTCCAGGCGCTCGTCGCCGCGCCCCGCCTGCGCACGCTCTACACCCAGCTCCCGTCGGTGTGGAACACGACGCTCCTTGACGTATGTGTCCCAACCTTCTCCCCCTCCGTACCTTCTCCCCTCCCGCCTTCTCCGTTCGATCCCTCCCTTCCGATCTCCCCTTGTCCTTGTGTCCCCTCCCCCCGCCGCGCTCGCTTCCATGCATGCCTTCCGTCCGTCACTGTGAAACGGAGTGCAGTGGCTGACCTCGTTTTCTTCCGACAGATCGCAGAGAACGCCGGCCTCGCCCGCATCGTCCTCTCGCCTTCGCCCGCCCAGGCCGGCGCACACCTGTGGGTCGCACAAGCCCGCGCTCACCCGCGCCTCATGGAGCTCATCAACGCGGGCACCCCGCCCCCGCCCACCCCGTCGCACCCCGCCACCGCCAACATGCGGGCCCGCGCCGCGAGCGCCGTCATGGTGGCGGGCAAGGCGCCCGTGCCGATGACGGTCCCGACCTGGGGCTACGAGCGGGACGTGCCCCCTCCGGCGTGCCCGCCGTCCTCGTCGTCGCGCCGCCCCTCGCACGGCCCGTCGGCGTACGCGTACGTGCACCCGGCCGCGCAAGGCCCGAGCGCCGTGGCGTACCCGCACGGCTTCGCCCCGAGCGGGTACCCGGCGGCGCCCCAGCACCTGGCGCCGTACTACCCCGGACAGCACTACGCCCAGGGGGCTGGTGCCGTCCAGTACGTGCACCCCCACGCGTACCACCACGCTGCGAGCCCGCCCGCGGCGCCTGTGCCGCACCCGTCCTTCGTCGGGGCCCAGGGCCAGGCGCGGAGGAACGCTCCGGGCGGTCGGCGGATGACTGCGGCCTGAGCGCGCACGCGCGTGGCTTCCTCGCGTTCCACCCAAAACGTCGAAGAGAAGAAAGGGGGAGAGAAACAATCCATCGCTTGCTTGCTTGCCGTCGCTGCTTGCCGCACCACCACCCACCCACTGCTGATCATACGGACTGGACTACATTTGGAGCTGTACATATGTATAATCGCCTACTACTTTAATACCCCCCAACCCGCACATCCACCCGGCACGACCCATACCCGCCTCGCGCACTTCCCTTGACACCCGACATAATACGAGCTTCTACGAACACCCTCCTCCGCGCGTCGCGCCCCTCCGTACCTATCGTACGTACCTCTCCGGCCCTCGGCCCCACTCCGCCCTTCTATCCTTTTTATCCGTTTTATTCTCCCTATTTTTGGCTTCCCCCCCGCGGACTACATGACCCATAGACGACCCTCCCTTGACGATATTACTTACTTCCTGCAAGCAAAGACCACCCTCTCGGCACAAATGTAATAGTAAATGCGCCTCGTGCCCCCCCCTACCCACACACACACATATCTCACCTGCTCGCTCGCTGTCCCATTTCTGCTCTCGCGCACGCCACGTCGTTCCCGCCCTCTCTGCCGCCCCCCTAGTATATGGCAGCCCCAATACCCATCTTAATGCCCCTCGTAACCGCCCGCGTGATCGGTCCTTCTGCTTCTGTGGGCCAACGCCGGCGCATTCTATGTCCGCACCTCTGCCCATCGCGTGAACACCCACCTAGCCCGCCGGTCGGAGGCGGCGATGACGTCTGGCCTCGCCGTGACGCGTGAGATGCGAGCATGAGCGGGCGGGCGAGGGCGGACGGACGTAAGTCTCCCCGAGGCCTGAGGCGCATGCGGGGACGCGGAGGACCCAGAGACCCAGCCTGGGCGAGAGGCTGGTCCAGAAAGCAGAGCGGAAAGAAGTTACGTGCAGCCCTGCTCCTTCGAGCCCTGTGAGCCGCGCGCGGGGGGTTCTCCGCGCTCGGGAGGGCCTCCGCCGTGGCCGTGGCAGGGTAAACCTGAAAACCTAAGAGCCGGAGACTCGGAGAAGGTGCGTGCGCTGCTTCCTCTTCGCACTCGCATTCGAATTCGAATTCGAATTTCGTCGTGCGCGTGTAAGTGCTATAGAGCTCATAGAGGGCCTGCGCCTGTGCACACACGCACTTCAGTTGGAGCCCGGAGCTCGAGCGACGCGCATCATGCCGTGGGCCCGTGCACAACGAAGCCCCGACGACGCGCGAGCCCTGCGCTGCTGCTGCGCGCAATGGGCTTCTTCCCCCTGGTCCCCTCGGAGATGCGGGGTGCGGAAGGGGAAAAGGAGCCACGCGGTCGAGGCCTCCTCCCCGGGGCGAGGGCGCGAGCCTGTTGGGCACGACGTCGCCGCCGTTCGCGCGCCCGACGCGGCAGGCGGCCTGCCTCCGACGTCCTTAGGCCTCATCCACGGAACTTGGCGGGTTCGCTCGGGTTTTTTAGAGTTTGACGCACACTCCTATTCCGCGCGCGGGTGCGGTGCGACGCCGGGTGTGGTGGCACAGGAGGCTCGACGATGGACAGTATGAACGATGTCCGCTCGTGATCGCGGTGGCTGCAGAAGCTGGGCTCTTCAATCTTCGAATCTTCGGGCGGTGGCGGGCCCGTCTCTCAATTTACCTGCGACACAGCACGGACGGACGGGCGCGGGCGTACGTACGTACAGTGGTACATACGCACTTACGCCCCCCGCGCGCGGCACCCCTCCCTGTGCCCCGACCCGACCCTGGGCGGGGACGGGGACGCTCGGGCGATCGTCCAGGAACGGCGTCCTTGGCTCGCGAGAGGCAAAGTGCGTAATAAGCACCGTCGAACCGAGTCAAGTGCTCGGGCTCGGGTTCGGGCTCGCCCATTGTTGCGCCTCCTACGACACCTCCATTACGCACGCATCTCGAATCTCGCCCGGGCGGTGCCTGGACGTCGACGTCGCGTACTTCAAGCCATTCGGGTGATCGGACGCGGGAAGGAAAGGGAAAGAGATGGAAGGCGCGCGCGGGTCGGGCGCGGGTCGGGGGGGCGGGTACGACGTATAATTAATTGTCTGCCGCTACCGGACGCTGCTGCTGTGCCCTTGCTCGGGCCCCGCGCCCCCCTAGCTCGCCGGGGCTCGCGGCGTGCATTGATCATTTCATTATTTATTGTGGTGGGCACTGGGCGCGTAAGTACCGCCGCCAGGCGCAGTATGCAGTGTGAGGATGGTATGTATGCACGGGCTAGCCGGCGCGGCGAAGCTCTCAGCTAGGGGCTCCAGGATGCTTCCGCGAGCGAGATAGATGGGGGCAGGTGGGGGTGCTTCGTCGCTTCGGTCTTGCAATTGGATGCCTTCGGGCGGCCGCGGCGGGGTCGACGACGTCAGGCCTTCGGCCCTTCAGGGGCAGCCCGGGCCCCAGAGCGCGCCGTAAGCAGCGCGAGATGACGACGGTTGGTGTACATGCGCGCGTGCGAGCTCTCGCCCTCACCCTCGGCGTCCGTCGGGATCGGCACGTCACCATAGGACGTTCGCGTGCAGATGGCGGTGGGCTGGACGCGCTAGTGCTCGAGTCGCGAGCTGCGAGCACCGGTGCCGGGGTGGGTGCGTCATGCGTAAGCACGAGCTAGTGCCCAGCGGGACCCACTAGGCGGCGTGCGAGGGCGGCGCCCGAGTCCTGGGCGCGAGCGCGGGCGCCTCGAAGTATCAGCTATCTAACCTTGAACTTTCAACTCTCGACTCTGTCCGGCACATTCTCGCTGCGGGACTAAGCCGCGTCCGCCACTGGTCGGGCGGCGCGTGGGAGTGCTGAGCGCTGAGCGCTGCCCCGGCGGGGCCAACCACCTTCGATTTTCTGCGGCGTCGAGGCTAGATCTCGCGGGCGTCTGCGCCGTCGCCAATTGTCTTTGTGGCTGACTGGGTCACTGGGGGGGTGCGAACTTCCAACTTTCGATGTTGGTTGGAACAATGGAGCGAAGCTGGCGCGGAGGCGATATGGATCTTCGACGTTATCGCACGAGAATGCTGTGGGGTGCAAGGGCGACGAACGTACAATCGAGCTCGATAGGGATACAATTATGTGGAGGGACAGGCGGGGGGCGTGACAGAAGGCTACAACGCACTATGACATGCTACAGACACGTGAGATGTCCAAGATCGACGGGCGACAGGGGGGTACGAACGGGTGGTAAGCAAGTTCAGCGCGCAAGCGCGGCCCGCCCCGGCGGCTCAGAAGCCGCCCTCGAGCCACACAAAGCTCGAGCGCGTCGGCACGTCCTTGTTGCTCGCGACGATCTCGAGGCCCGCGCCGCCCTGCGTGCGGCGCATGACGATCACCCCCGCGTCCCCCGCGACGCCCGCCGCGACGAGGAACTCGTCGTCGCTGCCCGCGCCGCTGAGCTCCATCCCGCGGATCTGGTCGAGGCCCGTGAAGGCGTGCCCGACGAGCGCGAGCTGCGGCTCGACCGCGAAGATCGCGATCGCGTCCCCACGCGGGTCCTGCACGCCCGTGTTCCGGTTCGAGACGTAGAGGAACGGCTGCGTGAAGTTGCTCCCCGGCGCCGCGGACGCCTCCGCGAGCAGGATCTCGGCCGCGAACATCTGCGCGCCCGCGGGGAGGCCGGGCGGGACGACGGAGAAGTTCGCGACGAGCGGCGCGGGCCCGGGCGAGGACGGCACGGAGGGGATGGTTTGTTGCGTGAGCGTGGAGGCGGTCTCGTGCACGGTGTAGAGCTGGTCGCCGCGCACGACGATGTGTCGCGGGCCGGAGCCCTGCGGCTGGTCGATCTGGCCCTGGATCTTGAACGCGCCCGCGCCCGGGGCGCCGTCGCGCGTGAGGCGCCAGACGGTGTCGCCGCCCTGCAAGGAGGGGCGGACGGAGGCGGGGAAGGGGAGGGGAAAGGGGAGGGAGGGGAGCAAAAGCGTTGAGTAGGGAGTGCGAGGGGAGGACGGTGGCGGTGGCGTGGACGTACCAGGTCCGGGACGAAGACCTCCGAGCCGACCTCGAGCGCCATGTGCGGGTGCGAGACGGCGGGGGCGGCGGGGGCGGGGAACGTGATGAGGGGCGCACCGGGCACGAACTCGAGCGGATCTTCTTCGGTGGGGACGATGAGGCCGTTGCCCGAGCCGAACTGAAAGGAGGGTGTCCACAGTCCTACGTCAGTGCACAGAGGGAGACAGGTGGGGGGAAGAGGCGCACGTTCATTGCCGCGAGTTCTCCGGTGGAGAGCGGGATGGCGAACGCGGGGCCGTTCCCGCCTGAGCTCGCCGTAGCGATGGCGTCCGTGAGCGATCCATCTTGCTTGATCACGAACGACTGGACCGCGCCCTCTGTGTTCTCGTTGGTGGCGCTACGCCACGCTCAGGATGTGAGGAGAGATGTCAATGGGTGGCGGGACGCACTAGAGAATGCTATCGTTCGTGGGATGCAGCGCTATCCACGACGGGTTCGTTCCGGATGGAGATTGGCTCAGAAGCGTCAGGGTGCTGGCGTCCGAGTCGAAGAGGTATGAGGCGATGAATGTCGCGTAGCCGCCGGCGAGGATCGTGAAGTTGACCATGTCGTTGGAGGAAGGGTTCAAGGAGAGTGGATTAGCTTTAAGATAGCAGTAATGTTCGTTAAGGTTCAGGACACCAGGTCGTGAACGCGTTTGGGGTCGTCGGTGAGGCCGGGGGCGAGGAGCAAAAGGTTCGTTCGGGCTGGTCGGCGTCCCTATATATCAGGGGCTGTTGTCCTCCGCCCCGATCATTATTGTTAAAGATGCAACAGCTTTGTTCTCAGCGCCGGGCGACGGCGAAGCTCACTGGTCCTCGGTTGGGTTTACCGTCTACAACGCGCTCTGTGGTGGTCAGATCATCACGGCATCAAAGTGGTTGTCGAGGGCTTACCACCGTCTCCGGCTCCACAGCTTTCCACAACGTCTGAGGTGACCTCACTTCACGCGCCCACATGAACACGAGCACACCTTTGTGTTACGGCAGCTTTGTGACATCGATTAGGCAAAACTTTGGACGTCCTGTGTGGCGAATAGCCTCGATCGCAATGCTAGGGGCTTCTGTTCCAGTTCAACGCGAAGATTTGAGTTTAGGCGCAACTGCACGGCCACGCCGAAAAGACCATGCCCATCCAAAACAGCATGAAAGTGTAGATTTTTATTGATTTTTGGCGAAGATGGCGAGATACAACAGAGAGAGCAGAGTAAGAGAGATCAAACATGTAGTCCAAACCAAGTGCTCCGGCAGGTTGACCGTGACGACGGGGCTCTTGATGGTCAATGAGCGCTTATGGCGCCCCGTGTGGCACGTGGGCAGTACCACATTGCCGGCGTCCAGAAAAGAAAACACAGTTTGGTTCTAAACTTGTCTCACAATTTCACGATGGTACAGCAAGGGAGGAGCGCGGGTAGTGCCGAATGCGCCCATGCACCCCTAAACCCACAATCATTGCCACAACATCGCGTCCACCTGTGGTCCAAAATAACGATGGCCATGCACCGGATTCGTCTCCAGAATCTTCTCCATCTCCGCCATATCGTCGCTCGAGAGTTCGATATCCGACGCCGCAACGTTCTCCAGAATGCGTTCCTTCTTCCTGAATAAGCTCTGACGCTCGGTGATCTCGCAGAAGAAGGCACAGGAGACGACCACGTACGTAGCGCTGGGTATCGGGATGACCTTTGCGCCCAGAGCACAGACCCAAGCGATGCTGAGCTGAGCGGGCGTGCAGCCCTTCTTCGCGGCCAAGGCGACGAGGGCGTCGACGAGGCGCCTGTTGTACTGCCAGTTCTGGGGCGTAGACGCGACGAGCGTCAGAGGAGACACAAGGAGGAAACACTAAGGCAAATTTACCTCTTCCTTGAACCGATCTAACTTCTTGAACAAGGTGTCGTCTGAGGGGGCGACCGTAAGTTTGGAGGAAGAGCGTTCCCCACATTAATGACGCACCGGGGATGTCTTCGATGCTCTTGACCGCGCCTGTAACCATTCCGTGGCCAAGCGGACTGCCGAGGAGATTACTTGAGAATCAGTGTGCAATGTGGCCCAGGAGAGCAACGTACGAGTAGGCCGCGACGCAAATGTCAAGCTCTGCCGCAGCTGCAAGGACTGACAGAGGTAAAGATTAACGATAGGATCCGCAAAAAGTAAAAGGAGTCAATTAACCATCCTTCGTTTCCTGCTCGTACGATATAGGGCTGACTTCGATCTCGACAACAGAGATAGGGTGGATCTCAATATGGGTCTTCTCAGCCTGCATTTCAAGCTAATTGTGGGGATCACTCACCGCATGTCCACGACGCAGAGTCTCCGCACGGCACTCGGACAGCCCGATATGGTCAAATTTCCCCTCTTTGACGAGAGTGACAAGGATGTTCACGACGTCTTCAACTGTAGCGCCTTTGTCGATGCGAGCCCGCTGGAAGAGGTCTATCTTCTTTGTCCCACGAAGTGCCTCGATAGACCGGTCGACACTAGACCGGATGCCCTCTTCACTGGTTGATTATACAGAGGTCAAGTAACGTAGTAGAGCTGCAGACTCAGGTTAAACTCACAGAGTCTTCCCCTCGTGTCCCCACGGAGTACCCTACAGCGTCCACATAGTTGAGCTTGTAGTATAGAACAACGAAGAGTATTGACATACCTTGACGGAGAGGAACGTCTTCTCAGCATAGCCAGGGTACTTCTCGAAAAAGCGCGCGAGCAATTCGAGGTTGCCTAGGGAATGCCCTTGCCCGTAGAAGTCAGCTGATATACTAGTGTCAGTACTAGTCCCCTAGACGGAAATGAGCCAGGGATTACCGCTATTGAGCATCATCTTGGTCCCAGCCGGGAGGGCGTCGATTCCATTCTTGATAGCTTCGAACGCTTGTTCGTCTGAAATATTTCCATTCATTCTGCGAGTGGCGAGTATTGATACATAAGAAAGTACGGATGCACACACAAAAGACGTACGTCATCGTCATAAGGCCGTGCTGTATGTGCCGAGAAACAGGGGGAAGAACGTTATTAAAGTCTATAGAGTAGTAACCGTGTACTACTTACCGCCACTTTGCATACGACAACGTTGGCTGCCGTCCCGCCTAGAGTGGTAGTTTGGACCATGGTTCAGTGTAGAGAATCTGGGTGTTGCGAGTTCTTGGATGTCGGAGATCAACTGTGTTTTATCCGTTCTGTGGGGCTGCGCAGGGGCGGACTGGGCGCGTTCCAAACTGTATTCAGTTTGTCCCTGTGACAGATGCCCCACACCGACTCCGAGCCAGAAATCCGGAGAAGTCTATCGAAAGCAGTAAGTCCGGGTGCCAAGTTCGAGCAGAAGGGCGAAGGGCTCTGGGTTGAGGGTTCAAAATGACAGCCGTCATCAATCACCCTTTTCGACGTGCATGAGCTCGAGAAATGCGAAGCTTCAATGCCAGTTAGATCCACAGCATCCAGTCATCCAGTCGCATTCTATTCAATGGTACCGCAAATGCGCGTCAGCGTTTCTTGCAGCTGGATACACGAATTCAATGCGTACCTCCCCCTGAGTACCGACCAGTTCGGGGACAAAGTTGCCACAGTGGCGATGTTACAGGTAGGGACCACGTTCATGCCAACCCTTCACGTGTCGGCGGATTTGCTCGCTTGTCAAAAAGATCCTGAGGCAGCACGTAGTAGGGTCAAGGGGATGGTCGACAACCCATGGCAAACGGGCAATTTCCGCCGGTGGCGTCGTGCAATTCGCATGTCACGGTACTATATGGAAACTCCTTCTAACCCGGTAGGCATGCTGGTCTCTACCGATCTTGGGCGCGGCGCAGAAGTTTGGTGGATGACATTGGACTGAAGCAAACGGCCTGAGAACAATGGGGCGGGCGTAGTAGGTGCCAGAGCCGTGGAGGAAAGGTTTTGTTGAAGTTCACGACGTGACGGGGGGTCAGGTGACCGTGACGAACCGCGACGCCTGGGCCCTGGTCCCTGGACCACCGGTGCACGTGTACGGCGGAGTGACGTGACACTCGTGCTCTTGTTTTTACCACCATGGGCCGCGCGAGGTTACCGGTGGAACCCTGGGACTTGGTTGTATGCACTGCGTCCCGCACAGAGCAGAGGACCTGCCTCTTCGTTTCCAAGCTATTCCACGACCTTGCACTTCCTTCAGTCTTCGGACACCTAACTCTTCACTACGGAATTCCACTTCCGGAGGATGGTTTCTACAGCCTGCCTTGGGGGGAGCGCCGTCAGAAGTTCGATTTACAATTTCGACGCAATCAAGAGATTCTCAACCACATTGCGAGTGTCCTACTGTTTGCTCAAGCGATCCGAGAGCTGGTTGTGTGTTGGTACGAGCTGTACTTGGGGCCTGATGAGCACATGGATGATCCTCGTAGTAAGTTATCTGTGCCACTTCGACGAAGTCGCTACTTACAAACTTCGTACACCATCCTAGATGGGATTGAGGGGGCGCTGTCGCATCTCCATAACCTCCGCAGCTTGTCTTGGTGCGGGGAAGCCCACAAAATCACACCAGAAATAGTCTGTACCATAGCAAGTGCATGTACACGATTGAGATCACTGCGGATACCGTAAGTAGATCAGGTGCATACTGTTAACCTCCACGTGCATTTAACTGAGCACCCGTATAGATTTTCAAGCTGTTCTGGGGCACCGCTCATGCAAATTCGCACACTGTCAAAACTGCAGATCGATCGGAGCGGGTGGCCACCACAGCCACTACAGAAACTCCCCCCTCCTACCCCCGTTGAGGTACTTGGCCTGGTAGAAGCTAATGCTTCTTTCCTGGATACCGTTTTAATCCACGGTGATGCTCTCTGGTCTGCGCCACTGGTCTCCTTGCGTCGATTCACGCTTCTCGACGCGGTACACCTATCCGCTCTTCCAGGTGTCCTCGACATCACTGGCATCACTGAACTCAAGCTCTCCGTGATGGATCGAGGGATCCGACAAATGATCGACGCACTCTCAGCTGCCCCCGACGCGTGTCCCCGGCTGACGGCGCTCAAGCTCGTTTGTGACGATGGGGAAACGGTCAAGGCTCAGGCAGTTAGCTGCGACATGCTGCCAGTCGCCAGATTCGTCAAGAACAAGCGCTCCCTCCGTCGACTCCATGTCGTGTTCTATTCCGTTGTCAGGGTAGATGAACGCCCCCTACTGGAAGCCATGAGCGGCCTACCAGAGCTCCACGTGGTCGGCATGGACATCACGCGGGACCCTTTCACGAAGGCGGACCTCGAATTCATTGACGCAAAACTTCCCATGAACCTCACAAATCTGCTGCTGTATTCAGAGTTCGAACAATGTGAGCCGTCAGGGATGGAGATTGCTACCGTTGTGAGCTACTCGGGTGCTACCTCAGTCACCCGTCTCCGCCTCTAACCGTTTAAACCACAGCTCAAGAGGCGTTCGAAGCTCAAGACTCTCAGTCTGATC
Source organism: Porogramme epimiltina (assembly GCA_900155495.1). NCBI lineage: Eukaryota > Fungi > Basidiomycota > Agaricomycetes > Polyporales > Polyporaceae > Porogramme > Porogramme epimiltina. The sequence goes on along the minus strand of FTLJ01000063.1, from coordinate 94,570 downwards.
GACTCCTCTGAAAATGGGACCATGGATATCGCCACGGATCATATTGTGCCCGCGTATCCTGGACCACCAACTGACTGCCTCCCCGCACTTGAGCTGATCAGCGCGTGCGAATTCGCCTTCCCAATCTGTCGGCCTGGCCGACCAAGTCCATGTTCATCCACCGTGGATGACTGGAAGGTAAATATCGACGTAATGGGCTGGCAAGACTGGTTCTGGCTGCTTGAGCACGACACCAGTGTCAGAACTCGTGAGTGTCTCCTCACCAACGCCTCTCTTTCTGAGCATTCGCTTACCCGCATCACTCGGGATGCAGAGGATTTTACGCTATTTTTCGACCAACCATGTTCGTCTTGCGGGTCTGTCCCCGCGAATGGACGCACGAGGTATATGATTACTACCCATTCCATGCTGTGACCAAGTCTCCGTCCAACATATCCGCTGCTACTGGCAAGCATGCCTGTAGGGCATCTGTCTTGCGTACTGAACGGTACCTAGTCGGAGAGACGACTATCATACCATACCTTTACTAACACCATGCATTTGATCGTGCATCCATACCTCCCTCCCGGTGTCCCGCACTGGTTCACACAAATTCGAGAACAAGTCGGCTACACCCTCGTTGAGGTTCAGAGCAGACTACCTTCTATACATGAAGCTACTTCCATCCGTTCCGCTCCATTCCCGTCAGTTCAGCCACACGAAGCTCGTCCTCGTCGGGATCTCCGTGTTGCGCACAAGCAGCGTCATGTTCGCCCCTCCCTGCGTCCGCTTGAGCACGATCGTGCCCGCACTGCCCGCGACCCCGCTCGCGATCAAGAACTCCTTCTCCGGGCCGCCGAGCTCCATCCCGCGAATCTGGTCGAGCCCGGTGTACACGAAGCCGACGAGCTTGAGGCACGGCTCGACGCGGAAGATCGCGATCGCGTCCCCACGGGGGTCCTGCACGCCCGTGTTCCGGTTCGAGACGTAGATGAACGGCTCCGGGAAGCTTGGCGACGGCTCGGTCACGAGGATCTCCGCGGCGGCCATTGCGGCGCCCGCGGGCAGGCCGGGGGGCAGGATGGAGAAGTTGGCGACGAGGGGCCCGACGGTGCCGTTCGGCGCGGGCGGGATCACCTGCTGCGTGAGCGTGCTCGCGAGCTCGTGCAGCGTGTAGAGGGTGTTGCCTGCGGGTGTCGAGGCGAGTCAGTGAAAGCCAAGAGGTGCGAGAGCGAGCGAGCGTACCCCGTACGGCGATGTGGCGGGGACCGCTGCCTGCGGGCTGGTTGATTTGGCCCTGCACCTTGAAGTTACCCGGACCACCGTTCTCAGCGAGTCGCCAGACCTTGTCGGCACCCTATTAGGAGAGTGAGATACGATGTTTAGCAAAGCCGTCTAGTTCCGGTTGGGCGGGTCACGTACAAGGTCGGGGACAAAGATCTCCTTGCCAACTGCAAGGGCCATGTGAGGGTGCGACACCGGCGCGTTGAATGTGATGGGCGTGAAGTCGTTCATGAATTCCGTGGCGTCGTTGGCCTCAGTTGGCACAATCTGGCCATTTCCCGAGTTGTACTGTACCACCAGGTCCATTTCAGCTCATTTCGAAGAGGCTATAGTGGAAACGTACGTTCATGACCGCGACCTGCCCTGTGGAGAGGGCCGTGGCGAACGCAGGGCTGTCTCCGCCAGAGCTGATCGAGTCCAGTGGGCCGGAAAGGAGACCCTGTTGGCCGATGAGGAACGACTGCAGTCCGCCCTGCGCGTTCTCGTTTACGGCACTGCATATCGTAAGCCCATGGGTCAGCTTGGACACCCTACCGAAGTCCATGGCAACGGCACATACTAGAGAATGCTTTTGTTCGTCGGGTGCTGGGTGATCCACGACGGGTTTGCGCCAGTAGGGGATTGGTTGAGGATGGACAAGGAGTTGGTGTCCGAGTTGAAGAGGTAGGACACGACGAAGGACGTGTACCCCCCCGCGAGGATCGTGAAGTTGACCATGGCTCCTTGACGTTATCCAGGCGCGTCGCGACGACGATAGGGATGGCCGAAGCTGCTGAACTCGCGCGTACGGAGTCCCGTTCCGCCGAGCATGAGCACCTTATATACTGGAACGCGGATGAGGTCACGTCGGTGGATGGGGGAAGCAATACACCCGAACGGTAGAGGCTAAAAATGTTTCGGCAACCAAGAGAAGGGCATTAACTCTGGGCACGCGGTTGAACACCACCCGCGGCCCATGACTGGTCCGCAAACCGGTCACGCTGATGCGACAATGGTCCATCCGAAGCTCACCCGTGCCGCCCGAAGCACGACCACTATCAAATATGAAGGCAGCCCTGGGCATCGTAGGCATCACATGAGCCCCAAAGGCACAATTCTCGGCCCGTGATTAATGCTCACTGGTGGCGGTATGACGCAACAGCATATCTAGGACGCCTCCAACTGTACGCTTCCACTTGGAGTAAGCTCGTATGTGATACTGGCGCGGAGGATGTTGCAAGTATTGTGAAGACGCCTTCATTCCGCCCGAAGCTCAGCCGGCATACAAGGGACGTTGTCGGAGGGCTGGGAAAGGTTCTCACGATCGGCAGAGTATTATGGAGTTACCGACAACTGTCTTCGGGAGTGCATAGCCAATTTCGACAGCGTCTGATAGTCGATGAGTCGAAAGCGGACGGTGGGCTATCGAGGTGTCAGCATATGGTGCACACGACGTAACGGTGGGCTGAGAATGAGTGTAAACTTCACAGGATGATAGTCACCGACATCTGATTTATTCACGCGGCGCATTCGTGTTCCAAGAAGTCATCGGGCATGCGATAACATAACATCGTGGTGGTAGCATGCTAGACTCATACATTTTGTGTGTGCGAGAAGTCGAAAGCATGTGTCATAAAAGCGAAGGAACCGATGAGTATACAGTTTTTAACGACCACCCTTGCCACCCTTCATGCCCTGCTTCGATACACGGGGCTGGCTTCCTACGGGTGGGCGGGCAGGCTGAACAAACAACTGATCAGCATACGCTCAGCTCTACGACATGAAGCAAACGCACCTTGGCCTTCTCCTTCTTGTCCTCCTTCGCCTTCTTCTCCGCCTTGGCCTTCTGGAGGGCCGAGGTCCGCTGCAGAGCACGGACAGCCGCGGTCTGGTTCCTCCGCGCAGCGATAGCGGCGAGGTCGGCACCGACAATACCACGCTGGTGCTTCACGGTGCGACGGGAGCGCTTCTTGGCAACCTCCTCCGTGATACCCTTCTTGTGCATGCGGCGGTAGACCTGCGTCCAGGCGATCTTACGGGGGTTCTTGCGCTGGAGGAAGAGTGACTCGTTCTTCGAGGTGGAGAAGCGGAAGATCTGGCGGGGAGGATGAGGATAGCGAGGGAGTGGTATTGGGGTGACCGCGGACCTTGTTGTCACCGCGCACGAAGAGACGGCCCTTTGAGGGGTAAATACGGTAGCCGGAGAACGAATCGATTTCGACCTTCTGTACTCGACAACAGCTCCGTCAGCGGCAAAACATGGGAAACAGAATTGGGAAACGTACCATCTGTGAGGGATAGGGAGGAGCGAAAGAACGAGTCAGTCTCAGCCCGCGCTACCATCCACATCCGTAGAGTCCTGGTGCAATCCATCCTCCTCCCGGCCTAAATCCATCTCGTTTCGCCCGTCAAAATGCTCCCAAGCACCCCAGCCGTCCATTCGTCCATTCCACCAGTATCCAGGAGGCCATATAGAGATACTCACCTTGAATTTGCGGCGTTGAGGAGGTTGTCGGTGGTGTTGTGTAGACTGTCGCTTCCCGATTGGGTCGCCACAGTCCAAACTGCGCCAAGCAAAGCCACGTGGATATCTAGCCCAGGCGTCTAACATATCTCCCCTGCTGCCGCAGGGCTCTTTCACAAAGCCGTTACGTCCGCCCTACATCATCTCAACAAGGCATGAGAAGATGGACACGCCTTCGTACTTCGACACTACGTGAGCAGGGCTCTATATCTGCTTACACATGCCTACCCCAGCTACTCATCTTTGTTATGTATAGGTATAGAAATGGCAGCGGTTTCACTTCAATGGCACTTGTTAGTTTAATGAACGATCCGATACCAATTCTACCATAACACACGCTGCACCAACGTGTAACGACGTCATGTCGCGAGTCATGGCAAGGCTAGGGTACCGTGGTTCGAAAGTATTCTCGCGACGAGTTCGGAAAATGACAGACTTACATCCCTACCAAAGGGCCCCCTAACGGCGACACCACATCGTCGAGTGCGTATCGCCGCGTTGCACGCAAAATTTTATTGAGCAGGGATAATAATATTCTCACGAGTCAAACATATTTTTCAGGCGTCCTACCTAGACGATGCACCATTCCAGACCCGATATGTGCATTTACCAGCTAGAGGGTGGGTGCGCCGCGAGCAAGCCGTTAGCTTGATTGCTGACATTGCTCACAAGAGGGCCCTTGATGCTCCACTCTCGGGATGCTCGGCATTACAGACCATTGGATGCCAGGGAGCGCAGGGGCAACCTCGCGGCGATAGGCCGCACTCAAACTATTCGAATGGCAAAGGAGGCAGACCAAGTGCACAACGTCGGTGCCATTGACGGTGATGGGATCTTGACAGTTGTATCGGAGATTCGGAAAGGATTGTCGCTGCCGTGACGCTGTGCACCCGCTTTGCCGAGCGTGTTCCTAGACAGCGCGACGTTCGTTCACGCACCTGAGACGCGAGGTATTTTTGGAGCTACTCGAACGCTCGTCGCTGAAATTCTACGATCTTGTCTCCCCACTCCTCCAAGGTTCCGATGCACGCTTCATTGACGCGCCATGTGAACGGTACAGACCCTGAGACCGATCCATATGGTTGAAAGTTGCAATCCCTCAACCGTACGTCCTATGCTCCGGGTGCGGGATCCCACGTCAGGCGCTGGGTGGTCTCTAGAAACAGTATACTATGCCCTTGAACTCATTCTGAAGTCTTCTTTCCTAAGATATCGCCGTGGACTCGTCCGGATTACGACATGGACATCTAAGAGATGCCCGGTATTCATCCTTCTCCTCCAGTTCGACCGTCTGCAGCACGGTCCAGGCAGTCCCACACCACACGGTCCTTAGCCGTACGAAGCTCGGAGGAACCTACGTCCGGGGTTCACATTGAGAGACGGCGGTCTGGAGACACTCGCATCACTTTGCGACCGGTCTGACGCCATTCGCAGACCACCTTGCGACTTCGTTGTCCGCGCCCGAGGCCAGCAGGATCACACACCGACGGTTTCTGAACCCGAACCCGAGAGACTCGGGCGCGGTCGAGGCGCGAGAGTGCGCTTGGGCGGGGCGCTCGCGCAGCGCGCCATCTATCAAGACTGAATGGTCGAGAACGTCTCGACCACTCTGTTGGAGGTTGACAGTCCCGCGACCGGGGCGCCTATAGCGCGCTTGTCCCGGTATCCGATGGGGGAATGTTCGCGCGTCGGACTCCCCGTGGTATCGCGTCGCAATCGCGCCCTCTAGACATATTTCCACACCGAGCCGCCGGAGATAGACGTGCTCGGCACCGAGTCTGTCATTCTTGCACACTCATTGCGCTGTGCCGCTGTGTGGTGCGCGGTGTGCGTGTGATAACTTGTGCACGCCGAAACAGATAGCCGTAGAGGCGGCGTGGTATCAAAGCTACAACATGTACGGGCGGCTAGTTCTTAGCCTGAAATCTGGTCCCAGTCGTATTGCCCTGATGACGTAGCCTTTGGCAAAGGGACAGACTACTACTCGCCTGGGAAACCCTCCTTCCGTTCAAGTTTAAGCTTGTATTTTCTGCCCCGAGCGTCCCGCAAATCCGCTAGAGTTTGTGGAGCGCGGCCGGGCTACGAGCGCATGGGCGCGCCGCCGTTACCCTCGGGCGCGAATAACGACCGAAGGGTATGCTCGCGTTCCTTTCGAAGTGCTGCTTCGTATCAGTAGTCGGTAGAGAAGGGTGGTCTATTACAAAAACCCCTACACGTGGTAGCTAGAATCACAATCGCAGAGTTTGGTGCGCGCACAACAAGAGAAGTGCCTCGGAAGAATACAACAAATTGTGGGCGACTGTCTAATACATAATTTAATACGCGTCCCCGCCCATGCCAGATCACGCCTCGACGAGACCGGCTCGAATGCGTAGCCAATGACCTTTCCTGCGCCCAAACTGTGCCCCCCCGCCCGCTAGAGATTCTCCCAACCATGCGGTACATCCGGTAACAGGTAGGCACTAAATGCCGACCATCGCGGAGAAACGTCGCACCTACATCGCTTGGTAGGACGTGTACCACTTAGCGGCTTCAACGGCGCCGTACAGAACGGCGGTAAGCGTCTGCGAATGGAAGCTAAGGCGATAAAGCCCCCGCCGACTGTTTTCGTCGAGGAACCAAACGAGGGCTGTGGCGTAGAGCGAGGCGAAAACGATGTACGGGTTGTACGAGTAAAGGAGCATGGTGAGCAGATGCACGACGGTGAGGAGGACCTTCGTGCGGAAGACACTCTTGAGGAGAACGGGGATCGTTGGCACCTGCTTCTCCCAGTCCTCGTGGAAATCCCTGACATCCGCCATGACCTGTGCGGGGCGTCAGTCTACACCATACACGAGACGCGGAAAAGGGCAGGTGCCCAGGGAGGTGGCTTGACTGAATTTCAGGGACTTACGGCATGCGCGGCGCGGTTGATAGTCGACCATACGATGATCTGGGCGGGGTTCCAGATGTTCGGCTGCGCGCCAGTGGAGAACGAGCGGGACAAGATAGAGTTGACTATGGCAAACGTGCCGCACCTGCGAGGACGAAAATGTGAGATGGGTCCTGGGCGGGCAGAACGCGACACAACTTACCCTCTGATGATTCCAATGAGGATCGCTTTCATGCCAGGAATACGCTTGATAGTGAACGCAGGCTTTCCGCCCGACTTCTGTGTGGTATCGGGAGCAGTTTCGAGCTTCTTTTTCATCTGGCGCCGGCCACCGAACACGAAGAGCTTGAAGTCCCAGACGAAGGCGGGGCCAAAGAAGATAGTCACCATCGCCCATGTCCATGGCGGAGAGAGGGCAAGGGCAAGGAAGAGAAGGGCCGCGTTGGAGAAGAGGAGAACCTTCGCTTGCTTGAATATTGCGGTCATTTCGCTGTTCCCCGTCTTGAGCGCATAAGAGAGCATCGGCGCCTGGTCGAAGTAGTGGTCCATGCCGATGGCGAGGATGTCGGATGCGACACAAATGAGAACCTGTACGAAGGTCATCGTGGCGGATGAGTAAGGCGTCCTCTAGCTCAGCGGGGGGCACATACGGGTCTCCAATCGATCATTCCATATATCGACCGCGACATGAATGTTGAAAGGCTGAGGCTACCGATCGAGAGCATGAGGGGATGGGTGAGGAGCTCATCCCTGAGCTTGCTGACGGTAAGCGGAGCGAATTGGGCGGCCATGGGGGGCGCAAGAGGTTGAACTCGAGGGCTAGGAGAAACAGGGGCCGGTAAAACAGGCGAGGATGGGTTGGGGTGTGCAACTACTGCTCGCAGGCAGGCACACTATAAATGCTTCATAAACATTTTGACGCTCCGTTCCCCAATACGAGTAACGGCAAGGTTTTGCAAGATGGACTGGCGGACTTGCAAGTTGCTCTATTCGGCCGGTTGACGGGTCGCGCCATGATGCATGAGGTTCCACTGGTGTGCGCCTGGCGAAGCGCACATGGGCGTCTCTCGCTGTCCTGTTGGTAGTTCGCACCGCGCATACGGCGGTCAAGGCGTGCACCGATTCAGTTCGAGACAAGTGTGTCCCGCAGCGCCTAGAGCATTTGCGCTCTATGGTCCTGATCGTAGTGCAGGGTCCGTCCTCCCCCGTTGATGACTACCGTGCCAATAGGTATTGGCAAGGTGAGCAACGACACGGCATTGCGAAACCCTGTGACGAAAGCGGGCGTCGTGTGACAGTCGAACGACTGGAAGACATACATCGCTTACCATCGGGGGCCCTTATCTCGGAACGGTTCCACCGTTCAAGACCTCTGAGACGTGCCGGGCTGTGTTCGCACCCACGCTGGGAGGCTTGCACTACATATGGGAATCTCCGTAAGTGAGCCTGGAGAGGGCCGGCGGTATCGAGAAGTTCGGAGGAGCCCATGGCGGTAGGCGGCAGGAACAGCTTCCACTCGGAGCGAGGAGAAAGGCCGGGCTTCAAGGTTCTCCTGTTCGGCGTGTCGCAGAATGGTGTGTTCGGCGGCCTGGGTGTCGAGTAGGGTTGACATGGGCGTTCGAGGGTGAAAGCGACCGATGTCAGACGCGCGTCTGACGGAGTTGCAAAGAGTAACCGCGCTGAGCGAGGATCATATACACAAGCGCTTTCCCAGCTTCCCCGTTGAGAGGCTACCGGTCAGTATGGAGTTCCGCCTCCGCTTCACCCTGTGTTGCGGTTCACAAGCCGAGCAGTATCCTGCTGGAGTCATTTCATACGTGATAGGTACACCATGACCTGCCAGCGGCTCCATGGTCGAAGTTCTCATAGTACATACTTGCAGGATCTATCAATAAATACAGTACAAGATGGGCGTGTACACTATCTCCGGCGTTCTCCCTGCCCCTACACCTTCTCGGCTGGCGGCGCGACAACCTTCTCGGGCGGCGTCTTAGCGGACACGGCGCCGCCGCTCTCTGCACCGTCGGCAGTGGCGGATTCCACGTCGCGTAACTTCTTTTCCTTGCCGCCCGACCGTCTACCTAGGTCCGCTTCCTCGGCCGTGAGCGAGAACAAAAAACCAACGGCAACAAACGGCGTTGTGGCGATCATCATCGTCCCGAAGGCTTTTCCGTATGAGCGAGAAGCGAGAGCTTGAATAGATCCTGGGAGCGAGTGAATGTTGTTCAAAGCCTTCAGTTGCTCGATGTACTGCAAATGTCGTGAATCAGCTGCCAAACTGTGGAGCATGAAAAGGGGAGACGGAAGGACCGCAGAAGGGAAGGAGAAGGAGAAAGAAGCAGAGGTTTTCGGCTTGGATCGTACGTTGACATTCCTCGCGGCGTTCAGAGAGATGTGATGCAGCCGGAGCTCGAAAACGTCGCAGCGTGCCCTCGCGTCGATGAACCGGGGATTTCTCAAAATCCCCAAGCGAATAGAATTTTACATAGTGCGGGGCAAGCCGACACCTGATTTCTCTGCCATTTTACTGGAACGATAGCGTATCTGCAAGAGTCTCCTTATTTTCCGTGAAAACTCCGCGTGGGCGGTATGTCCGCCCGTAAGACAAAATAATGAGGGGCGAAGCGAAATGGGGCAAGGTCCAAAACGGATAAGGCACCTACCGGAGCGGCTTGCGGATCCGCGAGCATATTGTTGAGGAAGACGTTCTGAATAATGGAACCTTGCATGGCGATACCGACAATGCCACCGAGGGACTTGCTCCACATTGTCATAGTCGTGACGCTCGCGAGCAGCTCGCGCGCTACCTTGCTCTGGGCTGAGACCGTGTTCGTCTGCGCGATGAAGCCCACACCCGCGCCGCTGAGCGCGAGGAAGACGTACTCGACTGCACGCGGGCGGGTCCCGTTAAGCATGATCAACAGCCCGTTCGCGAGTAGGTTCACGGCGCCGCCGGCCCAGAGCCATGGGCGGGTCCGGCCCGTCCAGGACATGAGGTAACCGACCACAGTCGAGAAGATGACAATGGTGCCGACGCTGAAGAGAGTTAGGTTCGTCAGTCAAGGTGGCCGGCGGGATGAAGGAAGAGTGGGTCGGGAGCGGCCCCGCGGGGTGCTTACTATGGTAGGATTTCGAGACCGGAAACCAACTGGTTGTCACCGCGCACGAGTTGATAGTAGGAGGGTATGTACGCAGAGAGGCCGTACATTGAGCTGATAGCGGGAAAGTTAAGTGGCCCGAGAAGGTTCGGAAGATGTTGCGAGGTGCCACTTACACAGAAGAGAAGAAGTAGTTACCAGTCGAAGCTGTAACGTTCCGGATTCTGAACATGTGGAGCGGAATGACGGGGTACCGGGGGACACGGAGCTCGTAGAAGACGTAGATGGGGATGAGGGACCCACCAACAGCGAGCAGGGCAATGATGGCTGGACTGTTCCATGCGAAGGTCGTTCCACCCCAGGAAAGGGCGAGAGAGAGGGCGACGACGCATGCGGCGATGAGAACAATTCCGCCGAAATCAACGTCCTTGAAGGTGACTCCTTGGCGTTTCCTGTTCGGGATCTTCTTCACGAAGAGGAGCAGGATGGCAATAGCTGGGCCGGACAGTATGAGACTAATCCAGAAACACCACCGCCAGTTGATTCTTGTGAAAATCCCACCGAGGACCTATAGAGGTAGGCCGAAACGGCCGCCGTATACGTAATCAGGACACCTCCAGGATGACATGGAATGGAAGTGCGCGTACAGGTCCAAGTACAGTGGCGATTGCTGTCCTTGCGTACATTGCACCGACAAATTTGCCACGATCACGAAGGGGGACCATCTGGCTGATTATAATCATGCACACGACCTATTTGGCGTGACGGGAGGATTACCAAAAGGTAACAATCAAGCAAGCAGAATACCTTACCAGCAACCCCGCTGCTCCGATACCTACGGCGGACCTTTCTAATCAGACGACTTTACGCAAGATTCGCGGTGGCGCCACTCACCGGCGATTGCTCTCCCGATGCAAAACCAGATAAAATCGGTAGCCACCGCACAAAACAGGGTGCCTAGATCAAAGAACGCAATAGAGGTGAAGAGCATGAGTCTGGACCCGTATAGATCGGTTCCTCGGCCAAAGATGGGCTGAAAGACGGTAGACGTAAGAAGATAGGCCAACGAGATCCCTGGGAAAGGTCAGATGATGTCCGTTGTCGGTCATGTATGTAACTCACAACTTTGCTGGGGGAGAGCATTAAACTGCGATGCCACAGTGGGCATCGCGGTTGCGATGATAGTCTGGTCAAGGGATCCCAAAAAGGCGGCAACAGAGAGGCTGAGAGGGTAAGTTAAGCATCGGCATGCTGCGACACTTCAGCGCACTCACGCGGCAAACACGAGTTGAATCTCCTTCGTTGAGAGCTCCTTTGAACCTTGTTCTCCACCACCAGGTGTGCTTGGCCTCTTGAAAACTGACACCTTCCCTGAAGTTCCCCGAGTATCAATAGACGCTATCTCGGCCTCGTTCTCATTGGGAATCGCTGTGCTGGTCCGCGTTGACGAAGCGTCGACATCCGCAGGAGATACACGAACAGGGTCGTCGGACGTCTGGATTTCCACCCAAGAACCGGCGATTAGATCGACGCCGTACCGAATTTTCGCATGCTCACCGCCTTATCGCCCATTGAAATTACTATTGCTGCACTGTACCTTATGATTGTGGATTACTTGAGAGGTAGATTATGCTCGAGGACAGTCCGTCCAAGGGGAAATGCAGTAGAGGTATGTTTAGGCGCTATGCAATGGGGGTAAGGAGGAGAGGACGCGCTCTAGATGGCTTCTGGCACATATATGCATCGAACGGGTCGTGCGGCATAGCTCAGTCAAGGCGCTAGACTCAGCAACCGGACTTACGCGCCTAATTGAACGTGTATCTGGTGTTGTAAGTCGCAAGCCCTGCGAGTGCACGAGAACAGGAGACGTATGCCCCTAGCTAGTCAGCACGGTCATCAGCCAATCGAATGCAACAAAAACAAAACACAGCCTGCCCGAAGATCCGAATTCGCATAATACACGGGGAAGAGGCTCACAAAATATGCTCGCTCTCAGGTGCATATGTGTGCCTGAAACACAGGCTAAAAGACCACGCGATGAATATTAGTGGTTCGGAGAAGGGTGAGTTTATGAGCAGTAACATGGAACATGTAGAGAAACTGACGCGTTCTGAGCCCATACGGCGCTTGCCACTCCGTCACCATCCACCGCACGAACAACAAATACTGGTGAAGGGTGATTGATATGCGGCTAGGTCGAAGGGCAAAGGCGGGAGCTGTATGAGAATGTTAGTTCGCATACGCTACCCACGGCTATGGGCTACCACGGCCTTTGCCGCAAGACTCCTATTAGAGCCATTTGCACGAGCTATCGGGAGTTCTCTTACATAATTTGTGGGACGATCTATTCGGGAGGATGTCAAGTAGCTTCCAGGTTCCGAAGTCGCCGACCTTGGATGTTTCAATGTGGCGGCGGTTCTTCACCTGAGACGGATGCGTAGAATTGGACCAGGGTAAGACGCCATATCCCAGATGAAGTCCGGGAGGAAGCCGGGAGGAGGACGCTCGGAGCGCTGCAACCGAAAGGAGTGTCAGCCTCCATGACTCCGTGAGGTGTGACTGAAAGGCTTTGAGGGCGGAGGTATCACGGGCGATCAGGGGCGGAGAGCTTATTTGGCGTGGGATCCAGAAGGGCGTGCCGCTAGGAGTGCCGGTGCTCCGACGAGGAGAAATCACCTATGGGCGGGTACGGCCTATTTGCTAAAGAGTATGTTAGCATTAACGTCTGGAAAGCGATGAGATGGGGCAGAGTATCCACATCAGTACGGACTGAATTTCACTACGTCCGGCACGGCAGTGACCACATAGTGTCTAGATATCAGCGGGTAAAGATATGATCGTAGTGAGGATCTTATCGAGGTGAGATGTTGCATTTTGACAATTATCTTGGGATGACTCTTGAGTTTTCAGACATTCTTAACTACAGACACTGTTTGATGACGGAACACTACCAGTTCGCAGTTGATGAATATGTGACCTTCCGAGAGGACATGCGCGTGAACATACCTTCATATTCCTAGGGGGTGGCGTGTAAATGCACGGCAAATGATGTATTGTCATAACCGGCGGTTGTATTAAAACAGGTCCAGCAGAGTTGGAGGCAAGAGTTGTCAGATATAGCCCCAGTTTGCCGCTACACTCAGTAGGCGCCAAGTGCTGGGAAGCGCCCAGAGGAGAGCAACGCCGTCATGTGACATAACACGGTTCGCGTGTAGGCGCTGTGGAGCATGTTGGAATTCTATTGCTCCTTGACCACTTCCACCACGCCGGCGAAAGCCACCATGTCGACGACGATAACGTCTCTGCTTAACTCTCTACATACACATCTACAATCGCAAACACAACTGCTGCCCACCCTTCATGCCCAGCTTGGGCTACCCCCGACCGCCCTCCATGACGAACTGTCTACTCTGCAACAGCAGCTTACTCAATGTATCGAGAGCCAAATCGACCATAGGAGAAAGCAGGTGGACGGGTGGATGGAGAAGTGTCGGACGGTAGAAGACGAGTGCTTGCGGTACGGGCGGGCTTTGGGCGGACACTTGAAGACATCAGGTCCAAGTGTAGGGGAGATCAGGAAGGAGCAGGTTCTGCCCCGCCGATTTGAACTCATTTCGGAGTATCAAGAGAAACTACGCCAGGTGAGTGGGCTTATACCTTGCATACTCTCAGCAAGGTTAGCGTTACGTGCTACGGGATCCTTGCCGACAGTCGTTCCCGTCATTTGGGACCCGGGCTGCGTAAGTTCGTGGTGAAATGGATATCAGAACAGCACCTCTCAAGTTTATGTGTAGCTTGAGGTTTAAGTAGCATGCCTCTGGCAGGGAGAGGGGCCTGCATACTGTAACGGTCAATTACCGCGCCGTCCTTGTATAACCGGGATTATGTTGTCGGTGGTGCTCTGGGGCACCTCAGCTGGTCTACCAACTCATTTTCTTGCGCCCTGTGGTTCACGGCATGGATTTCTTAGGGCCGGCATCATTTGCTGTACAGCATGCTGTCTTTTCTCCATCACTCATCCGTAATGGTCGACTAGAGCTGATATTGCCAAATCGTCAGCAATACCACACGAAACTAGAGCAACTCTTGAACCTCACCAGTAGGATAAAGGCGCTCGCGAGTACGCTTGGTCAAGACTATTTCGCGCTCGACGTCATGGAGCCTACTCCCGCACCCGGAGAAGATGAATACGACTCCGCTTCTCATAGAGATGTCACACCAGAGCGTTTCTCGAGACTAGAGAAGGAGCTCGTCCGCGGGAAGGGTGAAATGGTGAGTAGCCGTCATACTGCTACCTCTCCGTTGGGCATGATCTTATGCGCGTGCAGGCCAAGCGTCTAAATCAACTTTCGGCACATTTCGTGCAAATCGACTGGTTGTATGCAGAACTCGGTATAACACCTCCCTCCCTCGACGAACTCCCATCACCGTCCTCATCTACTCTTGGCCTACTACACCCGCCCCGGTCGACCTCTTCATGCAGCAACAGAAATGGTGCTTCAGATCCCTTCCTCGCCAGTTCTATGTCCATTGCTATGTCAACACCAACCCCCGCTTCACGTTTGAAGCCCATTACTCCCCTTATCTTCCTCTCCGACTCGGCACCTCAGGCGACAGAAACAGATCACCAGCGCGTCTTTGCTAAATTCGTTGCCCGAATGGAAGAGCTTTCCGACGAGGACCTACCAGAGTCGAATGCCGCCCTAGGTCTTGAGGGTGTCGACCCAACACAAGCGCTGATGGCATGGGCGGAATCGACTCGTGTAGATCTCGAGGAGACGAAGAAACGTCGAGAAGCTCACATCCAGACCATGTACGACCAACTAGAATCGCTATGGCGGAGGCTAGGGGTTGCAGACACCGATATGGACGCCTTCGTCGAGGCCCAACGAGGAACCACGGACGAGACCATCCAGGCGTACGAAGAAGAGCTTGAGCGCATGCTAGAGCTTAAGCGCGAACGTATGGGCACGTTCATTGAGAATGCGCGGGAGGAGATAATCAAGCTTTGGGACGATCTCATGGTGGGCGATGAGGAGCGCGCAGATTTTGCGCCCTTCGTGGATGGTCAGTCCGGCATGCGTCCTCGTACGTTCCAATTGCGTACTGATAAGCCCTACAGATGAGCACACGGAGGAGCTCCTGTGTATCCACGAAGAAGAGATTAGGCGGCTGAAAGACGAGCGTCGCCTGAAGGGTCCTCTTTTGACCAGCGTCAAGAAGTACTTCGACATCTGTGAAGATGAGAAGGAACTTGCGGCCGCTGCAAACGACCAAAGTCGACTCCTTGGGCGAGGTCCGCGGGACCCTGGGCGACTCCTCAGAGAAGAGAAGATGCGCAAGCGCGTTACCAAGGAGAAACCCAGGGTGAGTAGCTGGAGTCTTCTAGTGAGTCTTCGGGGCGCTGACATGAATTTCCCCAGTTGGAACAAGATCTGCTCTCTTCAGTCCCTGCGTGGGAGGCGGAGACAGGACGGGTGTTCTATGTGCACGGTATGAGCATGCTACAATTGCTTATGGAGACCGTCAGCGCGAATGACAAGGAGAACGGGAACAAGCGTACGAAGAGCCGCGCGGGCTCCGTTCCTCCACGCGCTACTACGCCCGGCAATGGCACCAGCCACCTCGGGGCGCCGACGTCAGGTCACGGTGGCAAGACTGGCGTCGTCACCCCCGCCGTTCGTCCTGCGTCGAGCCTGGCGAGCTCCCAGTCCGTGCCGAATAAGCGACCACGTCTAGGCGACTCGACTTCCACCCATGCCAATACGCGCGCACCGCTGGGCAACAGCCGCGGGCCTGCCATCAACCGCTCGGCGTCACCCACGAAGATTCCCCACCCGGGCAAGGCGGCCGCGGGCTCGTCGCTCCCCCGCCCCGTGCCGCTAGCGATGCCAGTGCCCAAACCTGGCACCGCACACCACGCGCTGGGCCATGGTCGGGTGCCGTCAGCGCAGCAAGCTTACCACCATCAGCCATACCAGACAGGTGCGCGGGTGGCGTCCTACGTCGCGCCGTCAACATACGGGCATTCTCAGGGGAGGTATGGCGCACCGGTTGCGACAGTTGCGGCAAAGAAGGCTACTCGAGCGAGGCGAGAGAGCTTCAAGCCTCGCCCGAGCGTCGACGAGAACTGGGCGACAGAGGCAGGGCTAGGCGGTCGTCGATGGGCAGGGCTTGTCGGGGCTTCCGTAAGGGAAGAGGACGAGTACTGAGTGCTTTGGTCTCTCGTGACTTGTGGGCGTCCATCTCGTAGGAGAGGACGTCCATCTTCATGGTTCGTTCG
This sequence comes from Porogramme epimiltina, assembly GCA_900155495.1. Lineage (NCBI taxonomy): Eukaryota > Fungi > Basidiomycota > Agaricomycetes > Polyporales > Polyporaceae > Porogramme > Porogramme epimiltina. Next base: position 78,551 of record FTLJ01000063.1, on the reverse strand, counting down.
GACGGATTGTACGGCTGGCCATGCGATTACTTATGCCAACATATCTAACTTGACGTATGCTGTATGTTTTTGTTCCCCCTCGTTTGAGTTCTTTGTCTACTGTTACGACGCGATGACTAGCTATGATTCCGCTCTTGTGGATGTGTACTATACGTCTCTGACTTTACATGTGTTTTGGAGGCTAATATAGTCAACATGAATGTCTGACTGCCCGCGCATCTGAACACCAAAGCCTGCAGTTTGGGGGTGGTGCCCTTTGAACACTGAGTATACTATCCTCTCGGCATTATCCACGACAATCCACGAGAGGGACCGCTCACCGCCGGCTTTCCTGTGCAGGGGAGTCGGGGTCAAGGCGGAGAGGGCAAGTCGGTGTTGCCAGGACGGAGACACCGCCCGCGCTGCGGTGAAACGGCGCCGCCGGATGCGCCGGTGGAACAGCCACAGACGCGTGGAGCTAGACCATAAGAGGCAACCCGACGCGCGCATAACTACTCCCCCGCATTTACGCCTGGTTCTTCTCCCCCTCCTCTTCCTCTCTCCTCGCCGTTTGCTCTCCATAGAGTTCTTGCTCGCCTTTCTCTAGACCCCGCTTGCCCTAATACTCTCTTCCACGAATAATGCCTTTCACGCCCGACTCTGAGCTCGACCTCCTCTTCCCCACCGACCAGATTCCCGCGGAGGTCAGGAAACAGCTGCCCGCGGACCTCCACGTATGTTGTCCCTGTTCTCCTGTTTGCCTTTGAGCTCAATGCGTGCATGTGTAAAGATTCGTCCCTTGGCTACGTCCGACCACAGCAGGGGCCACCTCGCCGTCCTCTCCGTGTTGACCGTCGTAACGGACCCCGGTGAGGAGGCCTGGCGTGCGCAGTTCGAGGCTCTCCGTGCGACGCCTCGGACGTACTACTCCATCGTTATCGTCGATAAGGCGTCGGATCGCATCGTCGCTGTCGGCACAACCTTCGTCGAGCGCAAGTTCCTCCGCGGGCTCGGTTGCGTTGGCCACATTGAGGACATCGCCGTCGACAAGAGCCAGCAAGGCAAGAAGCTGGGGCTGCGCATCATCCAGGCGCTCACTGGCATCAGCGAGAACAGCGGGTGCTACAAGACGATTCTCAACTGCAGCGATACCAACATTCGTGAGTACTCTTTCTGCTCCTGCACCTCCCCCCCTGTTAGGCCTATTCCACGTTTGTTCGGCGGCTGACTTGTACCCGGAACGTGCAGCGTTCTACGAGAAGTGCGGGTTCCAGAAGAAGGAAAACGAGATGGTGAGTCGCGTTGATCGGATGGTGCGTGTAGTGTACACGTATTAATTGATCGTCGATGTCTTTTAGGCGAAGTACGCACCCGTCGAACGTGCGCAGACCCCGCGGTTGTAGTCGTCTACCTTTGCCACCATGGACTTATAGGCAATAGTGTCCCCATCTCCTCTTGCATTGTGGACTGCATATATGTATCTGGATAATGTATTGTACATCTCCCGGCCTGGCGAGGTATATTCAGAGCCACGCTTGCATAAAGTCATTCGTAACTCGTTCATCTGTGCAGGCAGCCGGAAAAGATTTCGTCGATGAGAAGTGGTGAATAACCGTGCTGCCGGCTTGCAGCCTTTATTGATATTATCTAGACTAGTACACCAGTCTGGTCTCGAATGTCACCAACCATGTCTCAAAGTTTTGTTGCTATTTAATGACGTCATACGACGCCTCTTGTAAGCGGAGCGGGGTTTTTCGTCTTCTAAGCTAGTTCGCATAGGACCTCTCAACAATACGCCCATTGTTCGCCGCTGGAACACGTCCAGTACTCTCCGAAAGGAATCACACACGACAGACAGATGGTGTGGGCATCATGATGTGCGCGGCGAGTTGCGGCGATGGTCCGCTGGAACTTCAGCGGTGTTGTGACGCGCAAGTGACTGTTGGCGTCAGTCACACCTCAACGCGACCCGTCACACCAATCCCAGTAATGCGCGCCTCACTTGCTTTGCGGGGTCTTCACCTCCATCACCTTTCTCTCTCCCCACTTCACCCCTCTCTGCTTCCCCTTGACCAAGGGGCTCTCTAATTACCATGGCTAGGGGGACCGGCTCTTTTCGACGGGGCAACGGCCGCGGTGGCTCGCGTTTCGGCTACCGCGGCAACACATCATTCCGCGGCGGCAGAGGACGAGGGAGAGGACGAGGTGGGGCGCCTTCCGACGCGCCCCCACAGAGAGACGAAGATGGAAACCAACTGGAGGAGAGGTTTGAGCAGGTCAAGACGAGCGACGAGGTGGACGAGAAACTGGGATTTGCGCGCGTGCAGGAGGGGTCTACCAGAGAAGGATGGTTAATTAACATGCACCCGGTACGCGACTCTCTCTTTTGCTTGTACGCAGGCAGTGGAACACTAGTGTGGTGGGACAACGATAGCCTTGATGTCTGCCTGCTCTCGGAGCGGCGTGAGGGGCATAATGTGGTCTGAACTTAAACCTATGTGCAAACCAAACGACTTCAGTCTCCGACTGTCGTCTCCCAACTCATGACCGTCTTTCCAATCTAATACTGATTACTTACGCTGCCCTATTATGCTTCCAGACTCTTATGAAAGACGCGGATATTGCTGGAGGGAAGGCCGCAGTTGACTTTTACTTCATCCAAGATGATGGTGGTATGTTCAAGTGCACAATGCTGTACGAACCATATTTCTACATTGCTTGCAAGGTATGGCGCCTCTAATATTGTCATACTCGCGAGGCTTATAGTATAATAGAGTGGGATGGAGACAGTCATCGAAGAATGGCTGATGAAGAAGTATGAAGGTGTCATCTGTCGCATTACCAGGGAACGGAAGGAGGACCTGCAAATGCCAAATCATCTCATGGGCCACCGACGGCTCTTCTTGCAGCTCCATTTCCAGAATGTCTCCGACCTCCTCACGGTTCGACGCGACATCATGCCCCTAGCCCTCGCGAACAGTGCAAAGCTGGACGCAGTCGACGCCTACGCTGAGGTAGTCAACGCGACATCTGCCGCAGCGACGAACATCGAGCTCGAGGGCGAGTGGGCGGCAGACGGCGAGTCCCAGCCGGGCTCTTCGCGGTGGGGTGCAGGCGGCCGCGACAAGGACCCGCGCGAAGGCATCATCGACATCCGCGAATACGACGTGCCGTACTACCTGCGCGTCGCGATGGACAACGAAATGCGCGTTGGACTGTGGTACTCGGTATCTTTCGCTGCGGGCCAACCCTCTTTCAAGCTGCTCAGTGAGCGCGTGAAGCGTGCGGACCCTGTCGTAATGGCGTACGATATCGAGACGACGAAGGCGCCCCTCAAGTTCCCGGACCAGGCTATTGACCAAGTCATGATGATCTCGTATATGATCGACGGGCAAGGTTTCCTCATCACGAACCGCGAGATTGTCAGTGAAGACATCGAGGATTTCGAGTATACTCCGAAGGAGGGCTATGAGGGCCCTTTCACGATTTTTAATGAGCCCGACGAGGTAAGTGCAGCGAGGCGACGGCTGGCGGGAACTTCGCTAAATGTTTTGTCAGGCTGCTACGATATCACGCTTCTTCTCTCACATCCAGGACGTCAAACCGACGGTCATGGCCACATTTAACGGAGACTTCTTCGATTTCCCCTTCCTCTGTGCACGAGCAAAGGTCCACGGAATCGACATGTTCTTGGAAACAGGGTTCGCGAAGGACTCGGAGGACGAATACAAGAGTCGGTGCTGTGTTCACATGGACTGTTTCCGATGGGTCAAACGCGACTCCTACCTTCCACAAGGTAGCCAAGGCTTGAAGGCCGTCACGACAGCCAAGCTAGGGTATAACCCAATAGAGCTCGACCCGGAACTCATGACACCGTACGTATACCCGTTTCTAAATGGCGATGTAGGGCTAACAGTCGAGCAGGTACGCCATGGAGCAGCCCCAGATACTCGCGCAGTACTCCGTTTCCGATGCGGTGGCGACATACTACCTCTACATGAAATATGTACACCCCTTCATCTTCTCGTTATGCAACATCATCCCTCTCCGCCCGGACGAGGTCTTGCGGAAAGGTAGTGGTACACTCTGTGAAAACCTGCTCATGGTAAATGAGTTATCTCTTGCTTCGTGCCTGTGGCTTGTTTCTAACGACGTCATCAATCTAGGTGGAAGCCTTCCGGGGTCATATCATCATGCCGAATAGGCACGAAGAGTCACATGGAACCATGTACGACGGGCACCTGGTAGCGTCTGAGACGTACGTCGGTGGACACGTCGAGGCCCTGGAAGCCGGTGTCTTCCGTAGCGACATTACAACACATTTCAAGATTGAGCCATCCGCCGTACAACAGGTATATTTCCCCAACGCCGTCGTCCAAGCAGTATCTGATATACTCTATAGCTGATCGATGAGTTGGATGCCGCCCTCACGTTCTGCATTGTCGACGAATCGAAAGGCGTGCTAGAGGATGTGACGAACTACGACGAAGTGAAGGAGCAGATCCAGGCCAAGCTCGAGACAATGCGAGACAATCCCCAACGGATGGACAACCCACTCATCTATCACTTGGATGTTGCCGCCATGTACCCAAACATCATGTTGTCCAATCGGTTACAACCCGACTCGGTCGTCGACGAGGCAACATGCGCTGTATGCGACTTCAATCGTCCTGGAAAGACTTGTGATCGCCGAATGACTTGGGCTTGGCGCGGGGAGTTCTTCCCTGCCCGTCGGGACGAGTTCAACATGATCAAGCACGCCCTCAACCAAGAAACGTTTCCTCCGAAGAAACCCGGGTTGCCGCCGCGCAAGTTCATCGACCTCTCCGAGTCTGAACAGACCGCGCTACTTCACAAACGGTTGGGCGACTACTCGCGAAGGGTGTACAAAAAGATCAAGGACACTAAGATCGAGAACCGCGAAGCTATCATCTGCCAACGCGAGAACCCCTTCTACATCGACACTGTTAGGCGTTTCCGTGACCGTCGTTACGAATACAAGGGCCTCCACAAGACGTGGAAGAAGAATCTCGACACCGTCCTATCCGAGCACCGCTCCATCGCCGAGGTCGACGAGGCAAAGAAGATGATCGTCTTGTACGACTCGCTACAGCTCGCGCACAAGTGTATCCTCAACTCTTTCTATGGCTACGTCATGCGTAAGGGTGCGCGTTGGCACTCGATGGAGATGGCAGGCATTACGTGTCTCACGGGAGCAACGATCATCCAAATGGCGCGGCAACTCGTCGAACAGATAGGGCGACCACTCGAATTGGACACTGACGGTATCTGGTGCATGCTCCCTGGCGTGTTCCCGGAGAACTTCAAGTTCAAGCTCAAGAATGGGAAGGCGATAGCGTTCTCGTACCCGTGCACGATGCTCAACCACCTGGTCCACGCGAAGTTCACGAACCACCAGTACCATGACCTCGACCCCGAGACGGGGGAGTACGTCATACACAGCGAGAACTCCATCTTCTTCGAGCTCGACGGGCCCTACAAGGCGATGATCCTTCCGTCATCCAAAGAGGAAGACAAGTTGTTGAAGAAGCGTTACGCGGTATTCAACGACGACGGTTCGCTCGCTGAGCTCAAGGGATTCGAGGTCAAGCGTCGCGGAGAGTTGCAACTTATCAAGATCTTCCAGTCTCAGATCTTCGAGAAGTTTCTACTGGGCACGACGCTAGAGGAGTGCTACGCTGCTGTCGCGCAGATCGCAGACCGTTGGCTCGATGTGTTGTTCAGTCACGCCGAAGACCTCGCGGACGAGGAGCTGGTCGAACTCATCGCTGAGAACAGGAGCATGTCGAAAACGCTTGCGGAGTACGGTGGGCAGAAGTCGACGTCGATCAGCACCGCGCGGCGACTAGCCGAGTTTTTGGGCGACCAGATGGTCAAGGACAAGGGTCTCGCGTGCAAGTTCATCATCTCCGCAAAACCGATGGGCGCACCTGTCACCGAGCGCGCCGTCCCCGTGGCGATCTTCTCGGCCGAGGAGAGCGTAAAGCGGACATACCTTCGCAAGTGGTTGAAGGACAACAGCCTGACGAACTTTGACCTCCGCTCCATCCTCGACTGGGAGTACTACATCGAGCGTTTGGGTTCTGTCATCCAGAAGCTCATCACCATCCCCGCCGCCATGCAGAAAGTATCTAATCCCGTTCCGCGTATTCGCCACCCAGACTGGCTGCACCGCCGCGTCGTCGCGATGGAGGACAAGTTCCACCAACACAAAGTCACGGACTTCTTCAAGCGGGCCGACGAGAACCAGGCCAGTCAGGATGCAGACATGGAGGACATTGAAGACGGCGGCCCGAAGAAGCCCCGAGGGTTCCGCCCCATCGCTGTTGTCAATCGCAAACCAACCCGTAGAGATCACAGTCCAGAGGATGACGAAGCCGAGCGTGCGTTTGCAGAGCCGCTTCCCGACGTGACTAAGAACTACTCTGGGTGGTTGAAGGCGATGCGAAAACGCTGGAAGCATCGTCGTGGGGACACCTCTACTTCTGCCGCCGCGGTACCGGCCATGTTCCGCGGCGTACGCACGAAACAAAGTACACATTGGGATGTGGTGCAGATCCGAGCCAATAGGTCCCCGGGTCGTTTCACTCTGTGGCTCTCCATCGACGGTGTACTGTCAGCGATTCCCTTGCGCATCCCTCGCGAGTTCTACATCCACCTTCGAACCCCTCCGAAGAAAGACCAGTTCAACCACGAGCTCTATCAATGCGAGAAGGTCGTGCGAAATCTCCCTCGCGACCGGCCATGTGTTAACCTCTACAAGCTTTCTGTGAGGGAGGACATGTACGTGGAAGGGCATGAGCATTTCATCGACATCACCAACGACCCCAACGTCGACGGTGTCTACGAGTTACAGGTATGTGTTTCGTCGCATTCCCGTGCTATCTATGTTAATGGCTATGTGTAGCTTCCATTGGTTATGCGGGCGATCCTGAAACTGGGAAAGACGTGCTCCAATGAGGACAAGACGATGACGCTCAACCGAGCAGAGACCCACGGGTTTGACCTCGCCCAGCTCGGTCACGCAGGCCCCTCATTAACAAAGAGACGTTACCTCGATCAAGGGCGTGCGGGCAAGTACATCTTCCTGTACCATGCTTGCTCCAACAACGCGCCTGTCCACGTCTTCGCACTTTTCATCCCCGGAGAGGTGGTGAAGCTGCACATCGTTGACCCCGCTACCCGCCGCCAGGCAATACCTCGTCTATCGGAGCTATACGCGGACTTGCTCAGCAAACACGAAAAGGACGTGGGATCCGGTGCCTCCTACTCCTACCCAAGCTACCTTACGTTTACCACGACCTATCACGGCAACGACGCCACTGCGCTCAAGGCAATCTCTCGGGAACTTGGTCTCATTGAGAACAGATCATATATCGTCGTCGTCTCCTCAAGCAAGGAACAGAGCTACTTCGACTTACAAACGCCGAAACTCGCCAAATTCCCCGTATTGTCAATGTCCAAAGCGAAGTCCCCACACTCCTTAGACGTATTCCCGTGGCAAACGAGCGTCGCCCAGAAGCTCATAAGCCGCTATCTCTCACTGGGCCCTTGGCTTGACCGGACAATCGCCATGGCAGATTACTACGACATCCCAGTCGGTCACGTAGAGGGCGACCAGCCACTTCTCCTTGCCGACGTTGAGTTCGCCCGGCGGCTGACAACTCAGGACATCGTCCTTTGGTGGTCCCCGGGTGATCGCCCAGATCTCGGCGGCATCGAAGAAGACAACAGACCTCAGGAGGAGCTGGCGAAGACCGAGTTCGTGTCGCCTGGATGCTACTCGAATGTATGCCTGGAGGTTACCGTCCGTAACCTGGCGGTCGACGCTGTCTTGCATTCCGTGATTGTCAACGAGTTGGAAGGCAGCGGTGGGGCGACTGCTTTCGACGCATCGCGGACCTTGGACGAATACTCGAAAGGCGACACGATGCAAGATGTGACGCTCGGAGAGTCTAACGTCTCGCCGCAGACGTTCAGCATTCTCAAGGGGCTCGTGAAAACGTGGATGGTAGACAAAATCCAGGGCAGCTTCGAGAGTCCGGCGACAATCGCAATTGACCACTTCTGGAGGTGGATTAGTTCCTCCGCGTCGTACATGTACGATACCGGCATCCACCGGTTTGTTCATGGCCTTATGCGCAAGACGTTCATCCAGATGCTGGCCGAATTCAAGCGACTAGGGTCTCACGTCGTGTACGCCGACTTGAGCCGCATCCTTCTGGTCACGTCCAAGCCTCCTGGGACTGCACACGCATATGCGACCTATATCACCACCGCCGTCACATCCCATGAACTCTTCCAGCACGTCTATCTCCACACGGAACGTTTCTACGACTTCCTGTTATTCATGGACGAGGCCAACTACGGTGCGGTTGTCTGCGAAGATCCGCTCGCGCTGGAACCGCCTGAAGAGCTCGCCATCGAGATGCGCTGGAACATCCAGTCTTTCCTCCCTCCTGCGATTCAACCCGACTTCCGTGCCGCCATTCGCTATTTCCTCGTGGAGTTCTTCCGTACTGCCCAGAGGAATCAAGGCGGGACACGCGTTCCTCTTCGCATCCTCCAGAACGGCGGGGCCCCTGAATCTACCCCTCGCGATGCCGCGAAGGCGGACGAGATTAGCTCTTGTCGCGAGTTTGTGACCCGCAAACTCACCCGTCGTATGCTTCGAATCCTCGGTGGCGCACAGGACCGATACCGCAGCGCCGTCATGGACGAAGCCGAGCTCGTACAGTGGGACTTCCCCCTGCTCCCCGGCTCGCATCTGCACATGAGCAACCCCGCGCTCGAGCTGGTCAAGTTCACCTGTGCCGTGTTCGCGCTCGCCAAAGAGCACACGCTCGAGGTCGGCCTCCTCAAGCGCAACCTCCTCGAGCTCGTCGGCGTACGCGAGTTCGCGTCCGAGGCCGCGTTCGTCAACCCATGCGAGCCCCTCAAGCTCGCGGGCGTGCCGTGCCGCCACTGCGACGCGATGCGCGACTTCGACTTCTGCCGGGACCCCGCGCTGCTGCCGAGCTCCGCCGCCGCGCGGGACGCGCGCTGGGCGTGCACGCGATGCGGCGGCGAGTACGACCGCGCAGGGATCGAGTTTGCCCTGATGCGCACGGTCCACGAGCTCGAGCGGCGCTTCGCCCAGCAGGACCTGCGCTGCGGTAGGTGCTCGCAGCTGCGGGTGGACAACGTGAGCCGGCACTGTGTGTGCTCCGGGGCGTACCAGCTCACCCTGAACCGGGCGGACACACGGAAAAGGCTGAAGACGATCGTGAACGTTGCGCTCGCGCACAACATGGTTCGGCTGAAGGTACGTAATCAGTACTACATTCAGAGGGCACGAGGCGTTAACATGCGTCATGTCTAGGAGTGTGCGCAGACGCTGCTCAACAATTGGTGATTGGCGGCGATGGAGGGTTTGGGCCAGTTGGTCAAGCTTTCGGACGGTCTAGTCGTATTGCTTTCTGCTCTCGTGTCATCTTTCCTGTAATCTAGAATATCGCGCATGTTGTACTTGTTTTCACGCTAGTCATGCCAATGAACGGATCTTACGCCATCCTGACTCTAGCAGTAACGTATTACCACTCAGTTATTGCACGACTTGACGGCATTTCAAGGGTTCATTTGGTTGCGTTTGGTACACAAGCCAGCTGCGCTGAACAGCAATCCATTGTACAGACGTCAACCAATTGAGACACTAGTAATATAACAACGCAACGTACATGTACTAACTCAGCGGTAGTAGCTAGAACAGGCAGCAATGCGACAACGACGTGAAGAACATGAGACTACACGACCCTGAAATCTTATTATGTACAGAAAACCATGCAAACCCGGCTATGCAGCAGGAAGAGGGGATATCCGCGTGGAAGAGGGATAATAGAACATCGAGGGGGGATCGGCATGCGGCCTAGGTCCGGTGAGTGCAGCGTGGTTAAATAGAAGAGATAAAAAAGCGGAACATCGATAGCAGGGGTGAGGGAGATGGAGGGCATAATGGTCTTTCGACGAGGTCTTCCTGCAACGATAAAGCCACGTCACGGTCAACGAAGATGAGTATATGCTACACAAGACTCACGCATGTATCTCAAGCCGCGGCTGCCTCTGCAGCTGTGGACTCGGCGCCACCCTCAGCAGCAGCCTCCGCTTCAGGCTCCTCGGCGATGGTCTCAGGAGCCGCAGCGGTTCCGTTCTCCTTCTCAGCGCCCCCGACCTGCGCCTAACGATAAGCGACCCAGACTGAACGAGGACGACCTAAGCTACATACCTTCGAAGAGGGCTTCTTAGAGCCGGCACGCGATGCTGGCTTCTTTGCGGTAGATGCAGGCTTTGCGGAGGCCTTGGAGGCGGGCTTCGCACTTGCAGCACGCGATGCCGGCTTGGCCGAACCCGCGCGAGACGCCTTGGACGCCGGTTTAGCAGCGGCCTTGCTAGCGGGCTTAGCCGCCTTCGAGGCAGGCTTAGCCTGAGTAAGGCGCGAGCAATGGTCAGCAACAGAGACGACATGGAGGCAACAAGACCGGCAGACGTACCTTCTTGGCCGGGGGCTCGTCCCCGTTGGCAGCAGGCTCGCCGTCCTCGGCATCCTTTTCGGTTGCGGTACGCTTGCGACCCTTGGTCGCCTTAGGCTTCTCCTCGCCTTCAGCGGCGGGCTCCTTAGCCTTCTTCGTGCGGGGCTTAGCGGGAGCCTTGGGCGGAGGCGCCTCGGGCTTAGGCTGGTCCTTGATACGTGAAGAACGGCGAGGGGGAGCAGCGGATTCAGAAGATGCGGCAGCCTTGCGAGGCATTGTGCTTCGTGCGCGGGGGTTGGGGTGGAGGACGGAGCGAGGGGATGGTAGGGGAAGAGGGTCAAGATGCGCGCGGGGGTCCGGAGCGTGGCTCAACTGAACCCTACTCACGATCAACAACTCACTCACGTGCACCGTGCGACCCCGTGACATCCGCGTGTCCCGCCACTTTCGCGCGCTCGGGCCAGACGCTGCGGGCGCTTCCTCTGTGCCACCTTCCAGGCCGAGTGTCGGGAACGAGCCAGGGACAAGACGCTGCAGTCGAGGCCGCTTTGTCTTTGTGCGCTGAGGTGCGCCGACATCGCCTGGCAGCCCATGCGTACTGCCAGCTCCCGACACCAGCGGTGGTTTCGAAATCCCGATCCTAGCGCTGCATCGTGCCTTGCGAAGGTTTGGCATTGCAACTCGGATGCGGTAAAGTAGATGAAGAGTTGAAAGGGTCCACATGATGACATTGCGGTTGTAGTATTACATCGTATCGTTCTCGAGAATGCCAAGGTCGCGGGGTCATCGACGCTTTGACTGGAGCTGCTGTATGCGCGCGTCGAAGAAGCCCCTGATAGCTGACTCTGTGACCTCTTCTCCACTCTCCGCGAATGAGCGAAGGTGTGTCATGAGGTCATCACTGTCATGGTGTTGAGCCATATATTCAACAGACCACCGAAAATAAGCAAACTAACCGCATAGCATTAAACGCCATAATGCCGTTGATGGCTTGCTCGCGAGGCAGCCCCTGTAGGGCGCGCATACCGAGCTCCTCTAGAGAGAGACCTGTTGTGGGATTTTAGCCAGAGAAACCTCGGAGGAATGGTGTTAGATAATACCTGAATCGGGATCTTCTGGCGGTTCATACGTTTCTTCTTCTATCCGTAGATGTGGCCGACTTCGCAGCGACTCGGAACACTGTACGGCATAGATCTGTCATCCGGTGAACATTTTAAGCAGTCATGGAAAGAATTCACACCTGTGTACAGCTACACCAGCGGTCCCTCCAGCCCTCAGTGAGGAACACGTCTCCAGCCCCGAGGTATGCGAGGCCGGCCCCCTCTGTCTTGTAAAACTCCATACTGTCCAGCTTCTCCAAAAGGGTCGTTACGCGGGGATCTGCCTGAGGAGCCGAGCAGGATAGACCGCCGCCTTTGTTCTCCGGGCTGCCCTCCGGTGACACACGTACGCGCTTTGCCTCTGGGCCCTCCCCAACGGATGCGGACCGCTCGCGCTTCTCCCCAGCAACCGATGCCGAGGACGAAGTGCTAGCCCCAGCGTCCTCCGCTTGAGCGTCCACGGTGACGACATCCACCACAGCAGAGTCAGCAGCTCCGGGCTCCGGCAAGCCGACGACGCGCCACGGCTCCGTTTCAGACGAGCGCACGACCATGAGCGCACCCGAGGTGCCGGCCACACGGCGCACGGCGGCGATCCCGCGGACGCAGCGGCTGCACATGAGCGCGTCGTAGTCGTCGGCGGAGACGAGCGGCGGCGGGAGCCCCGACGAAGACGCGTCGGACGCGCCGTCGTCTCCTGCGGGCTCAGCGGCTGGCGTGGGCTCGCGAGAGGGAGGCCGTTCGCGGAGATTAAGACACGATTCGTGGAACCAGTCCTGCGGAAGAGGGGAGAAAAGGCGGAGCCAGGAGAGGGGTATGAGCCTCAGTCGCGTGGAGACCGCACGGGCGCACCTCACACTCGACACACTGGATCATGGTCTCCCGCTCCTTCTCCGCGTCGTACTTGCGTCCGCAGCGGCAGAATTCGGCGGCAAAGTTGCGCCCGTACGCGTTCTGTCCGTTCGGTGCCTCTTCCGTGGCGTGCAGCGTGCAGGCGTGCGCGAGGCCGCGCGTGGGGCAGTCGCACCGGAAGCCACGCTTCGGGAAGAGCTCGAGTTGCTCGTGATCGGTATGGCATGCAATTGAACACGCCGAGCAGATCCCTCGTGGGGTGTCGGCTCCGGGTGGGGTGCAAGTGAGGCAGAGGTAGACAGCCTGGCGGATGGGCCCAAGCGAGTACGTGCATTGCGAGAACTGGTGGGGAAGCGCGAGGGAGGCCTCTTGCAGAAGGCTCGTTTGAGTTTCTAACACAGATGCTAGGGTCGACGAGTCCGACATGACGAGGGTATGTGAGGGTATGAACGTCGGCCGTGAGCTAGCTGTAGCCGTCGACCGTGGTCATCGACGCGTTCGGGCCCCCAGCTCAGCGCGCCTCGCACGACTTCGCATGTGACCATCGTCATGCTCGCTGCTAAATGGCCCCCTCTCAGCGTTCTCCAAGGCTCTCTAGGCTTTCTCTTACTCCCGGTTGCATTGATCACTACCTGATAACATTACCGGCTTGTATACGTTGATTCCACAGAGGGTACACCAAGACTACAGTGAGTGTATGCTTGAGTGAACGGCCCATATCATCGCATGCCGGGAAGATAAGGGCCGGTCACTGAAGTATATCTCATCCAGACACCGTGACTCGAAAGCACCTCCTCGTACCCTTGAGGCGTGCGAACTGTGTTGCACGAGAGCATATCCTTTCGGACTTCAATCTCCCGCAAGCCGAGCAACTGTAACGATGGCCGACCAGACGAAGCAGTACGACCCGCCGGACCCGATCCTCCTCACCCTGTTCGCGAATCGCTTCATGAGCGTCGCAGAGGCGATGGGCCGCTCGTTGCAGCAGACAGCGATCAGCACCAACATCAAGGAGCGACTCGACTTCTCGTGTGCACTCTTCGCGCCCGACGGCGACCTGGTCGCGAACGCCCCCTTCATCCCCATCCACCTTGGTTCCATGAGCTTGTAGGTCCCTGTCAAGTCTCTCTTCGCATGCGCACACCGCTCTGATAGCATTCCTTCTTGCTTCTCTCTGTAACGATAGCGCCGTCAAGTACCAGATGCAACTGCACGGCGCGACGCTCAGGCCAGGCGATGTGCTCATGACGAACTCGCCGCTCGCGGGAGGCTCGCACCTGCCGGACATCACGATCATCTCGCCCGTCTTCGACGCGTCCTCGACCCGCGTCATCTTCTTCACCGCCTCGCGCGGGCACCACGCAGACATTGGCGGGATCCTGCCCGGGTCGATGCCGCCGACGTCGACGACGATCTTCGAGGAGGGCGCGCACGTGCGCAGCTTCAAGCTCGTCCGCGAGGGCGTGTTCGACAGCGCGGGGCTCTACGAGCATATGGTGGAGGTTCCCGCGCGGTACCCTGGGAGCTCGGGATGTAGGAACATCAGGGATGTGGAGAGTGATTTGAAGGCTGTGAGTGCTGAACGTCGTTTTGCGCCGGAGAAGTGCTGACCTTCGTCTATAGCAAGTCGCGGCAAACCACAAAGGCATTCAGCTCATCCAGCAAAGTGAGTATCCCACATACCTCGGACACGCCCTTTGTTTATATCTCCGTGTAGTCGTCGACGACTATGGGCTGGAGACCGTGCAAGAATACATGTACCACATTCGCGCGAACGCCGAGTCATCCGTGCGCAACCTCCTGCGAGATGTCGCCAAGCGTGCCGGCACGAATGTCCTCGAGGCAGTGGACTACCTCGATGATGGCTCCCCTGTGAGTCCACAACCATCATTTCTCTCCCCGATTGTCTTTCGAATACAGTGGTACAGATCCAACTCAAGGTCGAGATCAACGAGGAAACCGGTTCTGCTGTACTGGACTTCGAGGGGACCGGCTGCGAGATCAGGGGCAACCTTAACGCTCCCATCTCCGTCGTGCATTCAGCCGTCATCTACTGCATGCGTGCAATGCTCGACATGGACATTCCTCTCAACGCTGGCTGTCTCGTTCCCATCACCGGTGAGTATTTGACAAGTTCAGTACCACACAGCATAAGTGCTAAGCCTCTTGCAGTGAAAATCCCTGGGGGCTCCCTTCTCTCCCCTTCGCCCACTGCAGCAGTGTGCGGCGGGAACGTCCTCACATCACAGCGGATTGTCGACACCGTGCTGAAGGCATTCAACGCGTGCGCCGCAAGCCAAGGTTGCACGAAGTACGCATCTTGTTCATGTTGACACTACAGTGTATTTACATTCCTCTCAGCAACTTGACCTTCGGTGCGGGTGGCAAGGATAAGGACGGCAAAAACGTGACCGGCTGGGGCTATTACGAAGTTCGTCGCGCCCCTCGCGAATTTTTTGCTCCTCACGCTGACCTCCCTGTCATCTCCGCAGACAATAGCAGGCGGCTCCGGTGCAGGCCCCGGCTGGCACGGCACGTCGGGCGTGCACACGCACATCACGAACACGCGCATCGGCGACGTCGAGATCCTCGAGCGGCGCTACCCCGTGCTCGTGCACCAGTTCGGGCTGCGCGACGGCTCGGGCGGGCGCGGCGCGTGGCGCGGCGGCGACGGCGTCGTGCGCGAGATCGAGTTCCTCGAGCCGCTCCAGGTGTCGATCCTCTCCGAGCGCCGCACGCGCCAGCCGTACGGGCTCGAGGGCGGGGAGCCCGGCGCGCTGGGCCGCAACACGTGGGTGAAGCGGCCGCGCAAGGATGATGGGGACTTGGCGGAGAGTGCAGTGGAGGGCGAGGCGGAGCCGAGGAAGATCAACATTGGGGGGAAGGCGACGGTGTGGATGGGCAAGGGCGACAAGCTGCTCATCGAGACGCCGGGCGCGGGTGGGTGGGGCGCGCCCACGGAGGAGGGAGGCGGCCATTGTGGGCAAGAGCATGTGCGCGCGTGGGCGCCCCGGGGGAGCCTGGCAGAGCGGGAGGCGGCCCAGGCGGCCTTCTAAGCACTGCGCAGGCTAGCAGAGAAGGAAATGCATCAAGTAGCTGCTAGTTGGATGTACGAATGGTAGAGTTTGGATGTCTTATACGAGATTACGGAACCCCCAATGAGCTGGTGGTGAGTAGATTCTTTATCTCGCAAGCGCGACGCTAGCTTATCATGAACATTCAGTTCGTCAGATCTAAGTCTGTGCACAATATGGCTTGTGTGAAGCGAGGTGCCGGTCTAGTCGAGCAAGTTACCGACCGATATGTTGCGTGGCTGTGTTGCTTCTCGGACGGACATTCGTCTTCTTCACTGAGCAAGCGATCGGTCGCTTACATCCGCACACGCCAATCCGTCGGCGAACTCGGCGTGGATCGTCCGAGAGCTCCACCTCGACAGCCTACGCTCGCCCGCCGCCGCGAACAAGAGCGGCGCCACACCTCGGAAGCACCCACTTCACGAGAGCACCATGTTCGACCGCGCCTGCTGTCCCCGCCGTCGCCGTCTTCGTTTCTCCCCCCTCCTCCTCCTGCTCGCCCTCCTGCTTGCTACTTAGCACTTCTCCACACATGCTATGAAGACTGACTCGCAGCCTTCCCGCCTCCACAAACTATCCACAAGAGTCATCGCTTCAATATGCATGTTCGGCGCGGTCGCGTGTATCGTCGTCATGGCCGTCGGAGGCTCCTTCCCGTCTGACCAACACGGCACGAACGTCGTCGTTCCACGGACGGGAGATGTCTGGCAGGTCGGTGAGCTGCATACGGTTCAATGGTGTGTTGTGTTTGTCTTCGCGTCTTTGGCGTTATGTGCTGACTGGGTATGGATGGCGGTATCTAGGAAGGTGAACAACATCCCCGCCACCAATAGCTCTGGCCACCCCCTCATGGCGATGTTGATTCTATCTTACTCGGGCGGGTCTCCAAACTCCCATGTAATTCTTGGCGGTAAGGTCCTCAAACGAGTTCCTTTGGTTTTGCCTAACCCACATTCCGTGTAGCCCTCACGGACTGGTTTCCGATCACAGACAGGCTTGCCAATGTCAACGTCCCCACTGTCCCAACGCGGGAAGACTACGCTCTCTACTGTGCGCTATCTCCTTGTATCTCGATGTCCTCCCAAAGCCTAAACCTATCGCTGTTTGGGAGCAGTGTTCTGCCACGATAACCACGATGCGTCCAGCTGGAGCAGTGACATCACCATCTTCAACCCGGACGATGTCGAAGGCACCGAGCAGCCCCCGGATGGGATCAAAGTCACTACTGCTCCTCCGGTGTCGGTCACGAGGTCCCTCACGTCTACCGTCGAAGACAGTGCGCTTTCGACGGTGAGCACCGCGATGAACGCGACGACCACTGGGGGCACATCGAATTCGACGACCGCGACGGACTCGGAGACGGGTGCGGCTCCCTCTTCTACTCCTTCGGCATCCAGGACATCCACCGGCAAGAGTACAGCGACGGCTGTGACAGAAGAGGCAGCGGCAACTACGAAGGAGATGGACACGGCCCACTCCAGGCGCATGAAGCGGTCGACACGCCGAGGTCGACGAGAAGGAGAGTCCCGTTTGGGGCGAAATAGGCACTAGCTCTCCCTTTCCTCTAGGCTGTACACCTTCGGACCTCCTTTGCTGTCATACTCGCCCTCTCCGAACACTCGTTCACCTATATACCGATTACAGTTGTAGCATACATGATCTTCGCGCATCTTCAGACGGATCCTTGGCCGGGGATACGCCCACGCTAAGTTGATGATCACACTCAGCCAGATAGACCGTACGTCAGTAAACTTGCTAATCAGCACCTAATACTTTACCTTAGGCACCTTGATGTGCAATTGTCGAATTTACTGTGGCTGATGACGTCATGATATTGCAAAGAGCGTGTCCGGCGACCATCAAATTGACGGAAATGGCGGGCGTCTTCCCTTCCTATTTCGCATCTTGGTCCCGCCTCTGACTTTCACGACGCTCTTCCTCCGCCATGACACCGCCTGCGTGCTTCGTGGGGCGTGCATCTGCCAACGACCCTCTGCTGACCTCCTCTCGTACGCAATCCCGCGTCGCTTGCTGCTCATCACGACCACCGCCATGATCGCCCTCCCTTGGCCCGTCCAGCGCGTTTTGCAAATACCGCAGCGCCCGCTGCCGCCCTCGGTGTCGCTCGGGGGTGGCGATGAAACGTCCGACGTCCCCATCCCCTTTCGACCTCCCCCCTCCCCACGGCGCACAGCGCGCGAGCGCAGGATCCGCCAGGAGGTGGCAGCGATGTGGTCCCGCATCAGCTTCGCCCATCAAACGGCAGCGGCGGGGCAGAGACGTTCACGCGCGTGGCCTTTTTTTTGTTGGGCTGCAATGAAAATCGCGCCCTTGTACTTCCCCGCCCGGTCCCGGAATTTGATGGGGCTAGGGAGGTATATACGACGCGCGGCGCGCGACGAGGGCGCGCTCGCCGGCGTTGTCCTCGTCCTCGTCTCTACTTTCTTCGCCCAGCGACTTTGGTGACGCGTGTGCTGCCCTCTCCTCCGCCCTCCAAGAGCTAGACATGAAGAGCACGTTCTTCTCCGCATTCGCGTTCCTTGGCCTTGCCGCGCTCGCTCGGGGTGAGGACACTAAGGACCCGCCGCTCATCTACCCGTCGTCGGGCACAACGTGGACAGCGGGGACTCGTCAGACGGTTGTTTGGTGCGTGGCTCGTCGATTTGGGTGGTCGCGCGGAAAGCTTACCGTACCGCAGGGACATTGACGGGATCGAGCTGTATTTCTCCAACCTCGTACCCATACCGGGAAGCCTCTACCTGGGCCACTTGAACGATACGGCGCAGTACATTTGGTGTGAGTCCTCATCACCGTTGCGGCGATTTGTTGCGTTTGACTCAGTCGCCGCGCCCACCACCCAGTCACAGAGCCGCTTGCGTCGAACTTCACGTACGCCCAGAAGCAGGTGGACGTCATCGTCCCGTTCGTGCCTAGTGCGAAGAACTACTTCCTCGTCCGTACGTTGCGCTTCCCCGTCTTCTCGTTCCCAAAGAAACTGCAGTAACGCGTCCATTTGTGCTGGATAGTGATGGGCTCGAGCAACAACTGGGGACCCATCTTCTCCATCCAAAACCCGAAGGACCCGAACGGAACAGGCATCCCAGGGACGAGCATCCCCGTCACGACGCTCCCCGCGTCAGAAGCGAGCCCACACTCAACGGGCGCGTCCGCGACCTCGACAGGAAGCAGCTCCGCGACGGACTCTTCGTCCTCCTCGGGTTCGGCGACTTCCTCTTCAGGCTCGACATCAGCAACGACGACAGCGCCGCCCTCATCCTCTTCTTCCACGCCATCGAGTTCAAGCTCGGGGACGACCGGCTCGTCGCCCTCGTCCTCGGCGTCCTCGTCGGGCAGCACTTCGGCGTCTGCTACGGGTAGCGCCTCGGGCTCCAGCGGGTCCAGCGGGTGCGAGAGGACGGTCGCGACCGTGTCCGGAGCGGGGCTGGCTGCAGCCCTGTCGCTGATGCTGCTGTCTGTCTGGTGAGGGGCCGGAGTGTAGGGACGGGGATTATTATTGGATCGTCGGTGTGATATGTATCTAACGCCTTCGGTGTGTGGTTTGGCGTCTTTGTATTTACTGTGTTAATGCCGTAATGACTTAATAACGACGCATTCCAAGCTGGCCGCGATGCTTTGGCAGAGAACGCCCCCCGAAAGTCTGTAAATTCCACGATGGGCGTGATAGGACCCAGAGACTGGAGTCATTGCTGCTGTCAACGTGAAGTGTTGGCTAGACCCGATCCGCCACCTTCGCGAGCTGTGTGCGGCGCGCTGCAGTTCGATCGATAGGAGCTGGCGGCAACGCACGCCCACAGTCGCCCTCTAGGTTGCATTTTGGGGGTGTGCTGACACTATAGAACAGGTGCTAGCCGTAGCATTTCGCCTTCGACAGGGGTTGTCTATGTGGTGACCCGGATAAGAAAAGAAGAGGGCTTGAACGATGGTCGCAGATAATCTGAATGGGGATTGTGGTAGCAGGGGTCACGAGCACGTCTGCGAGGCGATTTGTGGGCGGCCGTACGTACGAAGGCTTGCTACTGAGTGTTGCTCGTGGTGGTACAGAAGCTGCCTGCGGAGCGTAACTCTGCGCCGCATTGCGGCCTACTTTTGTGCAAATACCCGCATTCATCCTTGCGTCTTCAAGTGCTGAATCCACAAATCCGATCGAAGTTCGGAATGTGCGCTTTAAACACATACACGCACGTCATCGGACGTCTACAGGAATACCCCACTGCCCAATGTAGGCCACGCTTCCCCGCACTCGACTTCCCGCAGCAGGGTGCCAAGCCCAAGTTGCGTACGTTGCAGTGCAAGTCCCTCTGCTGCGCGCGCAGAGAGGCTCCCAACAAAGGCTATAATCCTGTGCATATGGCTCCAGGGGCCCGTCGGCAGACGGGGGGAGGCCGACAAAAGTTCCTTGCCCGCTTCTATCTGCAGTGCGCACCGTTCCAGGTGCCAGAGCCCAACATCGACTTCGATAGCTGGCTTCGCGACATGCGACCATCGCGGGCAGCCCCGCAGCACCCGGCCACCGTCAGTGCGTCACGGCGGTCGCGCGTCAATTGCGCTTCGCCCTAACCCCGGGGGGTTCTGGACGCCCGCGATTGCGGCGGAGGGGGCTGCTGTGCGTGCGTAAACCGCGACGCAGCGCGCGCGCCTCTCCACCCTCTGCTATTAGGTCGCGGGCTGCGCGCGAGGTGCCTGCCCGTGCGTGCTGAGAAATCTGAATACGAGTACCTCCACCAGTAAGCCCCGAGCTCCCGAGGCCCAAGGGGCAGTCCCCTGCGGGAGATCCGGGCGCGCGTGCCCGTCTGGCCCGCAAGTTCAACCTCTTGCCGCCGGCAGATGCACTCTCCCCTGGTTCATGAGTTGCAAGGCGTATCACCGTGCAAACTTTTAGCGTGCGCGAGCGCTGTCGCGGCGGCGGGGTACCGCCCCGAAGGGTACTGCAGTGGACCGTTGGCAATTTGGTGTGGTTGGGCGGATCTGCGTGCCTCCAGGAGGCTCCTGTCTCGTCTCGGCGCATCCAACGGGCTCCGCGACGCACCCTGCAGCATATTCGCCCCGTGGTGGGCGCCAGGGCGCACACAGCGGCCGGTCTTGTCGCCTGTGCTCTGTGCTGCAGTGCGCGCCTTTCGGGTTCTTCGCGGGCGGCGCGCCCGAGAGACCCGTCCGTCGTGCGCTGCTGCCGGAGATCTGTGATGATTCCAATATTCAATGCCCCACGGGCGGCGGGTCGCCAAGGTTTGAGCGTGCACAGGAAGGCGCACCTTTGTGTTCCACAATATGGGCGCGCCTGAGATTGATCTTCGCAATTTGAGTGCAGAGGAGGATGCTTGATCGGTCACACGGGGCAAGTATGGCGTAAAAAAGCACGTTGCGGAGGAGGTAAGTACGAAAAAACAAAGTCCGTTCAGAGATACAGTGGGGGGTGATAGATAGGGATGGTGAGAAACGAAAGCAGAAAAAGCGTTGAACACGCCCGCCCGGCCACGACGGCGGTGGTTGTGAGCTGGGGGGTGCGCGCGACCCGGGGTCTAAGGTACATTACAACCCGCGATCCAAGCTATGTTTCGGATGCGCCGCTCCCGTCCGGGGTTTCCGTACAGTAGGTAATAGAGTCCATCTCCTCATCCGCATTTGGTGCGGTGGCATAGTACACGAGGCCGAAACCGATACACACGTCGCGGCGCGGGCTTACGCGCGCGAGCCGAACGCGTGCTGGTTGTCGGCGTACGGGTAGTGGCCGCCGTCGGTGAGGAGACCCTCCTTGGCCTCGTAGGTGCCGCCGGTGGTGGGGTTGAGGCGGAACTCGTGGCGGTACTCGCGCTCCTCCTCGAGCTGGGTGACGTAACGGCGGATAACAACAACGATGTCTGGATAAGAAGAGAACGCGGGTCAGCATCAAGAACGTGGCAGGTGCGGCAGTCATGGGCAGAAGAAGGCAGGAGACGTGATAGGGCGGATGACAGGAGATGGAAACTCGACCGGGAAGGCCGGGTGGCCATGATGTGGGAGGAAAGGCCGAACGGAAAGGAGAAGTGGTGAGAGACTTACAGAGGTTGATGAGCCATTCCACGACGACCCAGGCGGTGTAGCCAACTTTCTGGGCGGTGTTGAGGTGGGACTGCACGCAGGACTGCGTGCCCTCGATCGAGATGCAGAGCTCCTTGTGAGAGTACACCGCGTAGAGGACGAAACCAGAGCCAACAGTGGCGAGGAGGAAGATGATGATGGTCATGAACGAGTAAGCCTTGACCATACGGCGGTTGCGGATGATTGAACCAATGAAACTGGTGAAGATAGGCGAGTCAGGATGGCGGACGCGTTTCAGAAAGCAGATGGACTCACCCGAAGAACGACATGAGAGCCATGAGGGTGAAGATGACTGCAAAGACGATGAATGACCACTTGTACTTAGTGGCCAGAGCATCGAATGTTTTCTTTTCCTGATCGGTCATGTTCTCCTCAATCTTGTCGAGCTTGCCGTTGTCGACGACTAAAGGAGCGGGCGGCAAGATAAATGCTACATTCCCAGTAGACGAGGTTGACTGGGACTTACGGTAGAGGAGATACCATCCTAGCCCTGCCGTGAAGCCGGCACTGAGGAAGGAGAGGAGGGAAAAGAAGAAAACTGCTGCGCGGACGGGGATGCAACAGCAGAAGTGCTTGGACATGGCGACTAGTTGCGGCTTGGATAGGGGCGTGCGCGGGGGGTCGTCGAGGCGGGCGTCGAGAAGGGGCTAAAAGTCGTCACAGAGGCGGGAGAAACGGAGCGCGATAACCCTCTGAGACGGGAAGAGGGGGGGAGGAAGGGGGGATGAACGGTGGAAAGGGGACGACAGACATGATTTATAGGGCGTTGATGGCGATGAGCGAGGTCAGGGCGGCTGTGCGGATAAGTCGAAATCCTGCGCTAGCCGGCGCTCGTCCACGCTAACGACCACAGCGCCCGCATCGCGTCTCCTGCAGCTGCCTCAGGCTTTCCCCGTCCGGATGCACCGCCCCGCCACGCGACGGCCGACGACGCACCCGCCCGCTGCTGCCAGGGCACAGCGCCCGCCGCCACCGCCTCCCCGCTTCCCACTTTCTGCACCGCCCTCAGTGCCCCCGCCGTACTCGACGCCTTGTCCACCGTCCGCGCGTCGCTCCCGCGGATCAGACAGCGTCCCGCATTGTCCAACACGCCCCTTGCGCGAGGACAGCCCGCGAGCGCATTCAATTTGCCTCAAGAAATCCCACCAACTCGACAGAGCGGCCTCGTGCAGCCCCTCCGTAGCAAACATCAACGCTGAGCCGCCGCCCACGCCTCACCGCTCCGCCCCTCCTCCCCCGGCTCCATTGCTCGCCAAACCCCTCCGATCTCCTCGTTGGAGAGTTGTCAATATGGACCCGGCATGATCGCCCCTCCTACCCGGACGGCCCTGCACGGCTACACAAACGACGCAACGACACAGTCGGACCCTCCTGGGCGTCGATCCGATACGTCGGAAGACTGACGCAACTGTGCGCCCGCGCCCGCCCGTCGCAGCGAGCAACGCAGCCCGAGACGTCTCCTGATCGACGGTGCCCCTTCCCATCGCTGCCCACCGCTGCCCGACGTTATCGACCTCGTTCCCCGCGAATCTTCCCCCGCTGGGACGACGTGACCTGTCGAAGGTCTCGTCCGCAGCCACTCTCGCGGCCGTGCTGTGCTCGAAGCACCCCGCATACACGTACTCCCGCGCACCCGCAAACCCCCGCGTGCGCTATCTCGTCCTCATCGCGCTCGTGGGACCCGTGAGGCTGCACAGCGCGCGCCGGCGGTGCCGGTGATGGGCCTGGGCCGGACTCTCCTCAAACTCGAATGGTGTATTTTACACACCCACCCAAGCCCTCGCCTGCGCTCGCAGTACCTATGACGGGCGCATCTGTCACTAGAACCCCACATGGCGGCGCAGGCTGGCCCCACCCGGCGCAGCCGTTCGTAAAGGAGAGGCGGCGGGAGCTATGCGCTATGCGTGCCCTCCGTACGCCCAAAGCTTCCGTATAAGTGAGCGCGTCATTCGTTCTTGCACGGATGTATGCTCTAACAGACCGAGCCACTCCGTAGATATACTTCCGTCCACCTCGAACGGCCACACCGATCCGGTCAATTGGATTGATATCCGGTTAGCCACAGCGCAGCGGTGCAAGTGCGCAGCGCGCTTTTGCAGGGTTTGCGTTGTTCCTGGCGGCATCCTGTGTACATTTTGCATGGAAGGATTCGAAAGACACGGACTTGCCACCCCGCCCGTCCTGATGCGCACGCATACAATCGCCCCAAAGCCCGAAAACCTCGCTATCGTCGCACAAGGCCTGTTCACTTTAACGAAGGGCCCCGCAGAGTACGTCATCGCCCTCTTTAAATATTCCGACACTCTATGCTGACGTCTCCCGCGCAGTATCATGTTGTGAGGCGGCGATGAGATCGACACTCCTACCAAGTTTTGTCGCGCACGACTGGGAGAAACGCACTTAGGCAGAGCACCCAGCGAAGCCTCGTTTCTCACGCAATAACTAGTGGCAGCACAGCTGTATTCTTATACTTATAATGTATCCAACACACCAACTTCTCCCCGAGTAGCCTAGCGCGCCCGCACCCAACTTTGGTGTGACAAGACTTCAGCGCGGCACTTCGTTGAACGTCGATATCTTCTGAACTTTGACGCTTTTTTAAACTTCCACCAAGATGGATCTTGGAATAGGAGTCAGCGGGGCGAACTTTCGCCGGTAAGTCTTCTCTATTACGGGCCCAACCAATGCTCACGGGCTGTCCGGTACTTCCTAGGGAGTCAGGGCACAGCCCCCCGCAGACCATATTGTGCGTCTGTGGCATATTCTCCGGCGACAAATCACAACCGGACCTTCCGGTACATCTATAAAGATCAAAACTGCTTCAATATGCTAGACGCGAGCCACCTCATCAATGAGTTGTGGATGGCTGGTCATTTGAACAGCTGAATAGACGCGCGACATAGACCTCGCATTCCCTACTTACAAGGCCAGGCAGCTGACCGGAGAAGAGCTCATCCGGGCCGGCCCCACATAACATCGGCCGTCGGCTTCTCAATCACGGCGCAGGGATCACCCTCGCACAACAACTCCGCTACGGCGCATATCGCGCAGCAGCCATTTCGTTGTCAAGGAGCCAGCAGCAGTAATAGTCCAAGCTTTCCAGAGAATATGAGCAACTGAGTGCTCTCTCAAGGCTCACAAGATGGGCCTCTTGCTAGAGAGCCACAACGGATGACGGGAGAGGATTCTCCTCCCAGGACATCAGCGAACGCAGGTTTCCCATCCTAGCGTTCGTTCCGGGCGGGCCGCGCCATCCTCCAACTTGGCGGCATTATGACCTAGGCCACACGGACCGCAAGCGGGTGCGTATACACTAGATCCCTTGGGATCCTCCGGCGGCAGCACATGCTGCAGGCCAGGAGGTGTGTCCGTCGCTCACGACCGCGTCCCCCGCCTGATGTCGCCCGCTTCTCAACAGTTCCCAACGGGCCCGGATCAGCGCGAACCGTGTCCCCGCCTTCCCTACGCGGGCCATTCCGTCGCACATACGCTTCTAATAACGCCGAGGATTGCTCAAGGCCTACAGCGCACCTCTGCGTGTGTGGGTCACGCACGACGGGGGACCACAAGCGTCGCGCGGGGACGCCCCGCCATGTGCGAAATATTGGCGAGTGTTTTCCCGCTCGTGCTTCTTTCGCTGCACCGCTGACGCGCTTCTGTGCCCTGCGGATCACGTAGTTCATTATAGACCGCCCCGCGAGCCCCCGGCCTTCCCGCGGACGCGTATATAACGAGCACGAGTCCGGAGCTCGGCCTCATCCTCCTGGACGACACTCCACTCAGACAATAGGACCACTACTCACCCCGGAAACCTCGACAAGATGTTCTCCAAGCCTCTCACCCTTCTCGCGCTCGCCGCGCCGCTCCTCGCCGTCGCCTCCCCCGCCCCGGCCGCCGACGCAGCACAGATCGACACGTCGTCGCACTGTGGGCAGTGGGACACGGTGACCGCGGGCCAGTACGAGCTGCTGCTCGACCAGTGGGGCGCGGGGGGCGCGACGTCCGGCTCGCAGTGCGCGAACCTGGTCAGCATGAGCGGGTCGACGATCGCGTGGACGACGACGTGGAGCTGGACGGGCGGGTCGGGCGTGAAGAGCTTCACGAACATCCAGCTCAACCAGGGCATTAACAAGCAGCTGAGCGCGATTTCGAGCATGCCGGTGAGTGGGTCTGCTCGTTCACTGGAGTTTGGCTCTATGACATCATCTTCACCCGCTCCTGTTTTGTCGTTGCCTTTTCCGCCGTTAGTGTACTGGTTACTAACGCGCTTGTTCGACCCGCAGTCCACCTGGCAGTGGTCGCAAACCACGTCGGGCACGATCGTCGCCGACGTCGCGTACGACCTCTTCACGTCCAACACCTCGGGGGGCTCGAACGTGAACGAGATCATGATCTGGCTCGCCAACTTCAACGCGGGCCCGATCTCGTTCCAGTACGGCTCGGACGGGAAGCCGGTCCCCGTCGCGTCGAACCTCTCGCTCGCGGGCCACACGTGGAACCTCTACTCGGGCTCGAACGGCGCGAACGCCGTCTGGTCGTTCCTCCCCACCTCGGGCACGATCACGAGCTTCAGCGGGGACCTGAAGGTGTTCTTCGACGTGAGTGTTGGCTTCGTTACGCGTGTAGGTGCAGATGCTGACTGGAGGGGCTGGGCAGTACCTCACTCAGCACGAGGGGATCAGCACGTCGCAGTTCCTTGTCACTGCGCAGGCGGGTACGGAGCCTACGTCCGGCTCTGCTACTCTGAAGACGTACGTGCCGCTTCATTCAGTGCAATGTGGTCTAAACTAACCCGTCAATCATCCTATAGGACTTCGTACAGCCTGGCTATCAACTAGGATATCTCAGCGTCAGGCCTGTATTGTTGCCTTATACCGCGTTAAGTTTCTGAGCGCTGCACCTCAATGCAATTGTTTCGACGAAAGCCCAATGATGGCCCAAAATGGATGTAACTTGCCCGTAGACTGCATCGCACACGCGGTTCCAGTATGAGGACGTAAACGAAGTCGTCAAATGACATTCCATCGCCGAGACATTAACAGACATATACTCTAATCAAGCACGACCGAAAAGGACTCTCTTAGAGAGAGACGGGAATACAGCCAACGGAGATGAGGCCACCCTGTTCATTCGCATGATCAGAAGTGGTACCGGATGAGTATAAGGGAAGAAACGTACGACGTTGTTGTTCTGGCAGCACACGGCGTTGGAAGAGCAAGAGTTGCCGCTGGCGACGCCGATGGCGGAGATGGGCGAGCACTGGAGACCAATCTGGCCGGTGATGCCCTCGACGACGACGCCGAGGACGCCCAGGAGCGCGGAACCCGCAGCGGAGTCGGCCTGGAAGAGAAATACTATGAGCAACCAGTCGAAGAGGTAACGGGGAGGTGACACTGACCGACTCGAGGCTGTTGCAGCACTGGACGGGGCCGGTGTTGCAGTTCTGAGCCGCCACGAAGACGGGGAGGGCGAGGAGAGTAGCAGCGGCGACGCGAGCGAACATGGCGAAGACTCGGTTGGTGAGAGAGGTGGGTTTAGAAGATAGGTTTTTTGGTGAGTAGTCGAGTGTAGGCTGCGTTAGCTGTGAGGCTGCGAACTGAAGAAAATCTCCTCAGAGTACGGGTGGTTTTATAGTACGACGGAGGCCCGCTTGTGGGTCCTCCCCCACGCGGTGCGCGCACGGTGGTACGCTGGCCCCCAGCCGGGGTTGGCTCATTCGCTTGTCTGCGAGCCTCGAGCCCGCTTGGCGGACAAGACGGCCGACCCGCCCATTCCGAATTCCTCCCCGCGTAGGTGCATAACACGACGGCCAGGCCAGGCCTTGCCGCCTAGCGGATGTTTTTCTTTTGTCACGCGCGACGGGGTGGAGAGTTAGCGTGCCGCGCCCCTCCTGTTCCGCACCTCGGCGGCGCGTCGGGACGCGGGGCGCCCGTCGATGGCTGCGTGCATTCATTCCGGCACCCTGACGGTGAGTATGTACCCGCTTAAAGTGCTTAATTTGCCGGCGGGCGCTCGACAAGACCCCACAAGACCCTCCATTTTGGGCAGCCGAATACGCGTCTGGTGCCCCCAACGACCCCGCTGGCTCGACGATGGAACTGGCGTCACGGAATGCGTTCGAGAACTCCTGGCCCAGGTTTGGGTTGCAAAGTGCCTATGGTGTGTGCATATCGAGTGGAGCTTGGAGGGTTGATCGAAGTTTTGGAGTAGAAGCTACAACTCCCGGGTCGAAGGGCCCGTCGCTGTATGGAGAATCTCGAATATGCGAGTGTTGTGACGGTTATTACCCACAGCCCACGTGGTTGATTTCATCCAGTTATCCTCCTGTACGACCGGGTGCTGACGAAGACGGACGTTTCCGCTGCAGGGTGTAGCTCTGGCGAAACTTACACCTGCGGAGAGTAATCGCTGGTGTGGACACTGGACGAGCACTCGGCCCGATTTGGCGCGTCGCGTCGCGTATGACCCAGATCACATGACCGTGTCGCGGGGCGCGTCGGAGGGCGCGGGAGGCCGTGGCTGGAGTCACACACACCTTCCCTTAGGCCCGCAGATGCGGTCGCTATCTATCTAAACATTCGACCGCGATATCTTGTCTCAGTAGAGGGGCTCGTGCAAGGTGGTGAGTCTCGAGCTTCTTCGGCTGACGATAATGGCGGCCTGAACATGGACGGGATTTCGAATCATCCGCATCATTATAGGTCTAGTTAGTCTCCAATATGCTGCAGGGATCGTGCTTCTGTGGAGCAGTCTCCTATACGGTCTCGGGGAGCCCGGTATTGAGTGCGTTCTGCCATTGCACTAACTGCCAACGTCTCTCTGGTGAGTCTCGAATGCCCTCGCTTACTATGAACCCTGAGCTAACCCCAGAACCGTGTGCCTTCATATCCCTTCATCGCATTCTCCCAACGATCTTTCCCCCGAAAGGTTGCCCGTTCGTCCATACCATTCACTTCCCCGAGTCCGCGTTCGCGTGGACGCACTCCGCGACTTCCCAAGCGGAGTCTGGCGCGGCCGAGGCCTCGAGAACCACGATCGCTCCCGAGTCAAGCCTGGACTCGTTCGTGGTCCCAAGCAAGCCGTGGAAGACTCGCTGGCGGTGCCGCTCGTGCGGAGCCTGCGTGTCGTCTGCGAACTCGAAGACGGGAAACCGTAGTGTATGGGGCGCGCAGCTCGCGCGCGACGGAGAGGGGAAGATCATTGGTTGGGACATCGTGAAACCCACGGCCCACATCTTCTACGACACGCGGATGCTGAACGTGAAAGACGGGCTAGGGAAGTGGGAGGGGTACGAGGGGAGCTCGGAGAGGTTGGATGAGTAGGGGTTACCGCTCCAAGCGGTCAGGCAGGGGTCCTGATGCCCCTCACCCACGGCTACGAAGAACGATATGGTGACTCGGAATATGGAATTAACGCACGCGCTCTCCCTTCGTAACACGCAGGAACTTCTCCTCTCGAATCATTGCGCTCGCGCTCTCGGGGGCTGTATCTTCTGCCCCTCGGGCTTCCGAGGGTGACCCGCGTGGTCAATCTGGGCTTTGTGGGAGCTTAGTACATCCCGCGAGTACGAGCCGCTTCCGCGATGCCATCGATCCTTCGTTCGCGGGGATGGCTGAGCACGGGCGCCGCCCATGTGTGCAGGGAAGCGCGGCGGAGTTGTAAGTACGACTTTTCGTGGGGAGTACGGAGTCGGACCCGCCATCTGGAGACATCACTGACAACGAGATCAGCCACCGTCGAGGGATATTTTACAGTCGCGCGCACACGTGCGCATGGACATTTGCGGGTACATTCACTCTACAGGAAGAGCAAGTCGAGTGCTTGTGACAACCAGCGCGCGCTTGTGATTACAACCAAGTCGGCATTTACGAAGCCGTGCCGGAAGGTTCACACTCGAGAAATTTTGTATAGTAACTTCGTTGCTCGAAAAGAGTACAGCTAGACAGGATGAATCACCGTGCAAGCGAAACGTGCGTCCAACGGACCCCTTCCAATGTGTCCAGGTGTCATTTGCCGGAAACAAGACGGCCTCCTTTGCGCAAAAAGCTCAAAGGATGATGGGGATGCAACCAATGGAGATGAGACCGCCCTGGACAAAAATTGTAGCGTCTCAGTCCATCAGGTCGCAAAAGACAGAACGCCGCACGTACAATGTTGTTGTTTTGACAGCAGACGACGTTAGAGCTGCACGCGTTGCTACCGCCGAGGCCGATGACGGTAATGGGGGAGCAATCCAAACCAAGTAGCGCGTCAACGCCGTCGATGACGATACCGAGAAGGCCAAGGATCAGGCCAAACACGGGGTTACTAGCCTAAAGGAGTAGAGAATTGAGGATAGATTCACCAGCGACTCTGAGAGAACGCACCTGGCCGACGCTGTTGCAGCACTGCACTGGCCCGGTGCTGCAGACATCACCGCCGGTAGGCGCAGATGCCGGGGCAGTCACCGTGACCGTCTGGGTGACGGGTGGCGCGCCACCGGGCATGGCGGCCGCAAGGAGGGACATCGCGAGGGTGAAGTAAAAGATGACAATGGCGCGGGAGAACATGGCGGTGGCGAACTGGGTGCTGCTGGTGAGGCTGCTGTGTAGTCGTTCTGGCTTGAGGTGCTTGAACTGAGGGATGGTCCCCCTGGAGTCCAAGGCTTTTATACGCGACTCGAGAGCAGATGCCGAAGGCCGAAGGCTTGCGCCCATGTTCGCCCAGGCGGCGATGCCGAGCTCTGAAATGTTCTACAAACCTATGTGCAAGCCCGCGGTGTGCGTCAATCAAGTTTCAGCCAGGCTTGGCCGAGCCAGACCTGTCAAAGAACTCATTAACACATACCCGGGGACATGGTCGACACAAGGCATAATAACCAACCAGATGCCGGGGCCGGATGATGGGCAGGCGCAAGCACACGCACTCGCTCAGCTCACTGTCATCTTGTTCACGCACCTCTCGGGCCCGCGGAACGTTAGATGACGAGACCGCGTTTACATGCAACGCGGTCAAAGCCCTCGAACGGCACAAGTTGGCGGAAACAGGTCCGAAATGAGTAGTGGTCCGTGGAGCAAAGAAGGGCGGGAAGTGAAGAATGGCGTTAACAGCGTGCCTTCGAACAGAGAATCCTCGGCGAGCAACAGCTAATGTTCATTGCCGCTGGGCCGTGCTTGCGCTGGGATGGTCGCAATGCCTTCGAACCAGTTCGTAGACCGATGCGTCCGTGAGCGGGGGGCGGGAAACCCCGTGATCGGATGACGGAGGGCACCCTCTCCCGAAGGAGCTAGGGTCCCGGCGGGCGCAGAGAGCAGATTGGGAAAATTGCCAGCCCCCAGACGCTCGGGTCGACGACCGCCTCGATCAATCTGATCTCGAAGCGTCTCCTATCAGACTTTAAGCACTGCGGGCGACTACAAACTGAGGTTCGACAACGTCCGCCTCAGTGAGCGCGATGAACGGGCGGAGGACGCGCAGGGAGGCGTCGTTTCGGCATATGATGGCGCGACGCTTTGGTGGGGAGGGGGGCATCCACAACGACGATGGGGTCTGCACCCGCACCCCGGCTGTAGGCGGTTCTTCCCCGCGGAGGTGGAGGTAGGGAGCTTCCCGGCTGCTGTCTACATCCCGGATCTATTCGCATGCGCGGACAGCGGGCTGAGTTGGCGAACCGATCTTCAATTGGCGTGCCTTAATAGTGCCGCCCGCTGTTACGGTATTCTAGGATCGTCGGCGCGGACTGGTCAGTGCTTCCACCAGTTCAGCCAGGCATTGCGGTGTGGTATGTACTCACAGCGAGAGGTCCCTAAAAAGCTTCATGTACGGGGAGAATGAACCGCGAGAAATTCGAACAGAGTCTTAGTAAAGAAACCGCACGCACGCGGCGTGTGTGCCATTCAGTCCCGTCGCTGACTTTCTGCCAACCAATGAAGGAGACGCACCGCAAACTCGGTAATCCCACATCTTCCCCGCAGCATCAAGTGTAACACCAACGGCGGGCCAAGCCAACGTCGAGGAGCGTCAAGTCAGGCCCTTAATTTGTGTGAGTTCTCTTCGAATCCCATCGCAGTATAGCGCGCTTGTGACCCCCCACCTGTCATACGCAGGCGCTTTCTGTCTGTCCCGCGCGTACCTCCGCTGTCGAAAAGTTTGTGAATGTGCCGCAGGGCGTGGCGTGCCGAGTATTTGGAAACCGAGGAGCCTATGAGGACCGAATGATGGCCAACTAGCACGGCTGCCGCAGGGTCAGGTGGGTGAGATGGAGATTCCTTGGAGAACAAAGACACGACGCACTTGGGAGCCCGGTCGAGACGAACACACACGTGGGGATTCACAACCAGGGAGCAGTACGCTGTCGTCGGGGCCGGTTTGAGACCGACGAATTTGTAAAGTGGAATGAAAACGTGCTCACGAACAGACATCGAGACCCGACACTGGCCGCCGTCGGACGACCCAGACATGGCTACGTTGGAACCATAAGAGGACATAAGGGGAGTATTTCCTGCGCCGTCCCGAATAAACCGACGGGACTGAGCCATGCCGAGTCGCTGAGTGGTGTTAGATCGTGTGTTAAGACCGGGACGAAGATGATGCCGTGGCATACAACGGACCTAGAAGAAGCGAAGGACGAGCACCGAGAGCTGCATTGGGGTGGTGTATTGGTGCTCCTGGTACGATAGCTATCCTTATAGGGTAGCACGTGCGACATCACGGTGGCCTAGACGAGAGACAATCGTACCCAGGGAAGAGTCGATTGTCCTGGTGCATGGTACGGCTGTCTCTGTCGTGAGATGTGCACCCTCTCACGAGCGCAAAATAGCCGTACCGTTTTACTATAGCGCCGGATTACCACACTGCGTGGCAGACGAACATTCCTTGCAACCGCTGTCTGTCGATGTCCAATGAAAGCACAGCTGCACGACTTGCCGTGACAGAACGACATAAGTCAACAAACAATAGCCAACGGAGTTGAGCTTGGCTCAAACGTATAAAGAGCACGCACATCGACAGGAAGTCCTCAGCAGAACAGCCCAGTTCAGCACTCGCACTCCAGCACTCGCACTCCAGTACTCAACCAGTCTCTTCATCGACAATGTTCGCCCGCGCCGCCGCCTACGCTGCTCTCGCCCTCCCGATTCTTGCGGTCGCCACTCCCGTCGAGCTCGACAAGCGCCAGTCGTGCTCCACTGGTCCCATCCAGTGCTGCAACAGCGTGACGGCGGTAAGTCTGGTCTAGAGGGGGTATAGTACATCCACTCAACTTCGATTTCCCACGTACTGCAGTCCACCTCTTCGACGACCAACTTGCTTTCGGGCCTTCTCGGCATCGTCCTCGGAGACCTCACCGGTCTCATCGGCCTGCAGTGCTCGCCGATCAGCGTTGTCGGTGTCCTCTCCGGCAACTCCTGCTCGTCGAACGCCGTCTGCTGCACCAACAACAACGTCGTAAGTCCGAGCCGGACAGCAATACAGCGTTGTGTTAACACAGTATTTTCTCCTCCAGGGCGGCTTGATCTCCACCGGCTGCATCCCCATCAGCCTCTAATGGGTCTCGTCGGAGATCTATAGCTCGGGTGGCGTCAGCTATACACGGGCAGAATGAACGGCATATGATTGGATATCTTGGGCTTTATGTTGAATCGTTAGGGGATATAGTGATGTGTTATGCATAACGTTGACGGATATACGACTGCCGCGTTGAGAGCACAACCTTAGGTATACCGCGAGGCAGTGGCTGCATGCACGACCCAACGATATTTCGGATTGGCCGCACGGGTAGAAGGATGTTGCCGACATCTCCGGCGCCTGCCTCGGCATAGAGAGCATCGGCTTGAGCAGGCGCCTTACGCATTCACGCCAAGCTACCTGCACCCTACAATGCCGTCCTAGGGAGGCAAGAAATTCGTAACAGCGCACGCACTTGCAGTGCGATATCCGGCATGGTGAGCCCTTCCTCTTCTTGAGCCCGAAGGAGCTTTCGCGCCTCTCATGATCGTGTGCAGGGCCTGCGGAAGGTGTCCGTCCCGACATGTCATCCTCCGTTTGTCTTGTTAGTCCCATCCAGGATCTCTTGCAGATCTCTCGTGGCAAAGACGGCAGGGGCGACGCCCCCGGACGCCGTTTGTTGTCGAGCGACGGCGGGCGCACCGTTCTTCACATCGACAGATGGGTCTCGGGAGATGTGTTCCGATCGGATGGAAGCCTGGAGGCAAACCGGTGGGATTAGTACAAACCGTCGACCCTGCGGCAAGCTACGACTACGCGAACCTCTGGGCTCGCAGCGTAGCGCTCCGCTCGCTGTCAGTCGAACGACTCTGGGCCGCAGCACGGGCTCGTGGAGAAGTGTGAAGACGAACACATCCACCACCAGAACTTCCACCCCACGATCCGGCATCGGGGCTCTGCAGAAAATAGATGAGTGTTTGCACGCACGGCGCTCGGCGTGGAAGGAAGGACGCGCGCAGAGCACTTTGCGGCATGGAACGCAGATGGGAGAAGCGGGGCTCGCGGCACGGCGGAACGCGACGGGCGCTCGCGGACCACCCGCTTCCCGCCTAGGCTCCAAAATTGAAACAAGAAGACCGCATCTCGAATCCCCGCCGCGACAGAGGGCACAAACACCCCGCCTCCAAGCTGGCCGCTAGTGCCAGCGTGGCGGGCGATCAATTGCAAACGCGGGGCGCTGGAGGGTCGCCTCGTAAATGCGCGATTATGCGACGGCAGCGGTGGGGCGCGCACCGAAGCGGCCAAGCCGTGCGCGCCAGCAGGCCGCCCTTCCCGACGCTAGCGAGGCGGGCTGGAAGCCTCCGCGCGTGCAGACGGTTGGGGTTCTGGCTTCCGCGCGGCCTGTCATACCGCACAGCTCGCAGCGCGCGGCACGGGGCAGCGTGCCGGGCGAACGGTCTTGTGTCGTGCGCGCGAGGCAAGGGTTGGGGGAGGGCATAAATACCACCCCGCCGCGCACCTCCTAGCTCTCCATCGCGTCCATCCCAGTTCGCATTCTCTCGTCTCTTCTCCGCTCCAAGCAAACCACCCCAGTCGCTCTTTGCACTCCCCAACCCTCACACTCACTCACCATGTTCTCCCGCGTCGCTGCTTTCTCTCTCCTTACCCTCGCCCTCTCTGCGGCTGCGACTCCAGTCCGCCGCCAGAGCTGCAACACTGGTGAAGTCCAGTGCTGCAACTCTACCCATGAGGTATGTGTATCCCGCTCGTGTTTGGAGCCCGCTAACATGCCTCCGACGTATAGTCGAGCGAGTCTGCGGTCTCGGCTCTCCTTGGCTTGATCGGTGTCGACGCGAGCAGCATCACCGGCCAGGTCGGTCTCCAGTGCTCGCCCATCTCCGCCATCGGCGTCGGCAGCGGCAACGCCTGCAGCTCGAACACCGTGTGCTGCCAGAACAACAACGTCGTAAGTAGTCGTGAACAGTCCAGCAATGGAAAGATGCGCTTACATTATCCGTGACAGGGCGGCCTCGTCTCCATCGGCTGCGCGCCCATCTTCCTCAGCTAAGCTGCCACACCTGCCCTCGAAAGGAGGAAGGAGTTCCGTCATGTAGCTGTGAGGGTAGCCTAATACCGAATAATCATAATTGCTTGTGGTGTCTCTTCTGTGTGTTGCATGAAGTCGAAGATATCGAGCCCACACCTTGCTTGGGATGCCCGGTATGGCGTCGAGGGTGTCGTTAATGTTGACGGATGAGACTAAGTGAAGAGGGAGAGCAATGATTCGACTGGTAAGACGAAAGACGCGCTTGCACGTCGGCGGCGGGGTGCCGCGCGCTTAGGGTGTCGATCACTTCGCCTGCGAGTGCTTTTGCGGCAATATGTCGAAGCAATGACGGATTATTACCGTGAAGTGGGCGATGAAGCTATGCAATTGTTATTCAGGCTTTTCGCGGCGCGCTTGGTAATGGAACGTGTCCTAATCGTATGGGTGTAAGCGTCACGCACAGTCTTGGGCCTAATGACGACGTGGAAGTAACAACTTGCGAATATATGGTTCGTTCACGCCGTCGTCTACGTCGTTTGGCTACTGCTGCTGAAAGTGTATTCCTTTCAACAGGTCCAGGGCATCTCACGTTATATCAGCGGATGTTTGTTTGGACAGCGTCTCCAGACTCCCACGATCGAGAGAAATGGTCGTGAGAGCGCTGTGGAGCTCTACTCCTCACTGCACCCGGGCACGTTCAAAGATGGTATGTATGATCGCTTGCGGGTATCGCTAGAAGTACATGGGGTAACCACGAATACAGTCGAAATACGAGTGAAAACAGAAAGACCAAGGAGCGGTGATAGCGATACAACAGAACTGACAAAATTACGGGCGTTTGAGCACCCCAACAAACACAACCCTACCCGCCCAACTGCACGCGGGGCGCAAGGACAAGAACACATGCGATCGCGAGCGTTTTCGTTGTAGTGGGGGCGCTGGCGGTCGAGTCTTCTTCCTGGGCGGGCACATCAGGTGCGCCATACGCAGTGCACCTAGTAGTCGGGGATACGCCACAAATAGTCGGCCTTCGGCTCCGGAATCGCGTGCTCATTGTCGCCATTGGGGAGAGGTATGGTGACCGGGGAGAGACCGCCACCAGCGACCGTGGTATTCGCCGGGAGCGCCAGCGATAGATCCCGGACCCCCTGACGCGGGGGCGACGCGGACTGATCGTCGACCAGCTGTGCCGCCACGCACGCTGAGCCCTTGGCGTCAGGAACCCATCCCGCGATGCAAGTCTTGACCGCGCATTTTCCGGACGCGCAGGAGACCCTGTCGACATGTGGGATGGCCGTACAATCGACCCCCACGGCACCGCGGTCGCCCGCATCGTGCCTGAGAGATTCACGGGACGTGCAGCCCCCACCTAGAATAGTAGCGCGCACCCATGAGCGCGAGCGTGACGGAGATTGCGGCAAGAACGCGCGACACGTACAGCTGTCCAGGCTCGTCTGGGTGTCCACGCATCGGAAGTCGTCCGAGGCACCGACGGCGCACACCTAACTCAATCTAAGCGCACGGCCCGACGTCCAGAACGACATGTATGCGTACCGTCTCGTGGGACCGACAGGTTCCTTGCGCGGCCGCGGTCCTCGAAATCTTGTCACGCTTCGAGCGACGACGTTCTTTTGCGGGAGCGTTGCGAGCGGCCGGGACGCCGGGCCCGCACGCGCCTGGTTCTTGACAGACGCAGGAATCTCCGTTGGCTACAAAAGGAGCGTCGCATGCGAAGCCGCACAGGTCATCTTTAGAGCACGCCGGCCGAGAGTGAAGGGGGTAGGTGCACGTCTTGGCGAGAAGAGAACTGTTGATCTATGGCGTATGTATCCAGTGAGATTGCGAATAGGCACAAGACCGGGCACGTGGAACACTCACGAAAGACTCCAGCTTGTCTTCCGCCGCGTCATAGCCAAGCGCGTTGACGAGGAAGGCGAGGCGGGATTCGCTTCGAAGAAGCCTGGGCACTTGGTTTAGGCATACGCAGGAATCAAGGTCAAGGTTCGCGGACGAGGAAGCGTCGTCGAGTAGCGTATCAGGAAGGTCAAGCCCCGTCAAGCTAGTGTAGTTCGCATAAAGACAGGTGTCGGTGCCGGAGTAGCTTCGAGAGGCACTTAGTAATTGGCGAGAGTCGATAGCGGGGTTCTTGGGAACAGTGATAGACCGGGCGAGAGCCTGCAAAGAGGCCGTGTGTGCCAGTGCTAGAGAAAGAGAAACGATTGGAATGAAACGCATGGCAATGGTCGAAAGGGGGTTCGCAAGGGGAATACGGATGGGGGTGAAAAGGGGGATGAGGACGTACCACGAAGAATGCCACATTTTATAAGTCCGTCACTGACGCCGCCTATCGAAGCTCGACGTTCTGCGATGCCAAAAGGAAGCCCCGGGGTGACGACTTTGACGGTGAAGGGTCATGACGATCGGGTTGGAGACTATAGGTTGTCCATGGAGCCCAGATCACCAAACAATTGGGATTGAGAAGTCGAATGGAGAGATAAATAGTTTTATTGCTTGAAAAATCTACTGAATGAGGCAGGTATGCAAGTCGGTGCTAGGGAAACATAGTCAAAATGAGGCTGCTGTACCATGATCACATACCGGAGGAGATTCGCACCGGTAATGCGTGGATCGAGGTAGCCGATCGCCATGCATCTTGAAGTCAATGGTTCCGGTTTGTGGGTAAACTCGGCGAACCTAAGTTCCTGGGTCAGAAACAACTTCAGCATAGCTGAGCGGAGTGAACGACCCCAAACCGAAAACGCTCTTCAGATCCGTTGCTGGTGCGCGAAGAAGCGCCAGCAGAGGACGCGTCACAATCACGTGAGCGCGTGATTCGCGGCGCTCGACCCGTCGTCAGAGGCGCCGTCGCTTTTCCTTGTCCACCCTCAGACTGCAGCTATGTTCGTGCTCGTGCTTGGATCCGTCGGGGTCCGGCCACCTCTCGCCCAGACATCCATGCACACCGCCTTCGTCGCCTCTGCATCTCACCCCAAATAGTCCCAAAGAGATTCACCCCCGCCGACCGGCGATAACCTGCGCATCGGTCGGAAATTAACCTTCGACATCCCAAGTGCAAGTAGAGTGGCCAGCAGAGAAGTGCGTCGAGCGGCCTGCCTGGGTAAGCCCTGTCATATACAGTCTATCCCCGCCGCCAGCTCCTACACCGATGTGACGCCCCAAAATGGAGCTCCGGATTCGTCCCCCGGGGCGACAGAGCCCGTGCCCACGTCCGGATCGGGATCTCATACGAACCGTGCGGACGGCTTCCGAGTCGACCAAGTGCACCCGCCCTCCGCGCCCGTCCGCGGGGACCTGAAAGAACCGCACGACCGCGCGATCTTCCTCGCCCGGGCCAGGCTGTCACCCTCTCGCCTTCTTCCGCCAGGCGCCGCGCCTCCCGGCCTCGTCGAGATTCCGTCGGCACGCGCCGCGCTAGCTCTTCCGTCGTGCGCTCTCGCCCCGCCCGTCCACCCGCCTCTCTTCCTACGGCTTCGCGCGGCCTAATGTCGCCGGCCTTCCTCGTCGGCAGG
The DNA here is from genome assembly GCA_900155495.1 of Porogramme epimiltina. NCBI lineage: Eukaryota > Fungi > Basidiomycota > Agaricomycetes > Polyporales > Polyporaceae > Porogramme > Porogramme epimiltina. Next base: position 39,923 of record FTLJ01000063.1, on the reverse strand, counting down.
CGACAGGCATCTGGCGGCTAGCTTCCCTCAAGCCGCCCGTGCCCGCGCCCGCACTCGCGACGGAATGCCGTTCTGGGTGCGGGCTCGGCCAGGCGGCAGGTGAAGATGTCGGGATCGCACTAGGGCGGGCATCGCGAACAGCTCGCCAGAGGCCTCGTTCTGTGCCAAAGGCGAAGATCTGCCCCCGCCGCCTGTTGGGCTCAGGCCATGCCTTGCCACTGCTCCCGCTGTGCGTGTGGCTGTCCTCGTACAGGGTCTTGCGGTGCTCGGGTTGAGTGCCCCTCGTCCCCGCCCCACTTCCCGCCGGTTCCCGCAAGGTGGCGCACCGCTGCCGCCATGTCTCGGTGCCGCGCTCGCGCGCAGGAGCTGGCGTTAGCGCACCAGCTACTGCTCGCGGTGATGATCGTTCAACTGGAGCGCGCACACGAAGGGCTATCCCGGGAAAAGGCTTATATGACACTGTTATACAAAGGAGTGGCAGTAGCTATGTCGTGCTACGAACGTCCGAAAGAGGATACCCAAGAGCCCGTACACGACCTCTAACTGCGCGCTGTATGTGCGGGGTATTGGCGAGCTTAGAGGGTGACGGGGACGCAACCGATGGAGATGAGGCCGCCCTAAAGAGATCATTAATATGGCGCTCGATCCGGCCTTCAGGACTGAGGAAACTTACGGTGTTGTTGTTGTTGCAGCAGACGGCGTTGGCAGTGCACTGGTTGCCAGTGCCGACACCGATGACGGTGATGGGGCTGCAGTTGAGGCCGACGAGGATGTTCAGGTCCTGGAGGAGGATGCCGAGGAGGCCCAGGATGATGCCGACACCAGCAGAGTTGGCCTAATCAAGAAAGCGTCTCGTGAGCGTCTCTTCGCGTCGTACAACGAGGATTGGTACTAACAGTCTCGACCTGCTGGCAGCACTGGATGTTACCCGTAGCGCACATTTGACGTTCCTCGAGAAGAGGGGTGGGGGAGGCGGCCGCGAAAAGAGGGAGGGCGACGAGGGAGACGGCGGTGAGACGAGAGAACATCATCTTGATCGTGTGCTGAAAGGGGGCTGAAGAGCTGAGTGCTGCTGCTGGGCCGAGGAGGGCTGCTGGTGAGTTAGACCTGAAGCCTGGGGACTCTAGCTCGACACTGACACCTCTTTTATACCCCCAGAGACTACCTATGATGCTCTTGCTCGCCGAGTGCGTGTGCGCGAGACGTGCACACTGAGCGGGATGCCCGTGCGGATGGGGATGGCGGCTCGGACATCGGGCGGCCAGGGGCAGGTTGCCCGCGCGACCATATTTGGCGGGCACTCGCGATGACGAGCATGGCGCGGCGACCGCTGCCACGCGAACACGGACATCGACTTTGACAAATGCGGGCTTGGCACTGGTGTCCCCGGACGTCTACAAGCAGACAAGCCGCCATACGGTCGATATCTACTCGTGCGCCATCCGGACGAAAGTGTCTACAAATCGACGTGCATCCCAATACATTGGCATTTACTCACATTGTGCGCACCGCGCGGCTCAAAATCAAATCCTCAGACACGACGTGCACCCCGAGTACGTTATCCACGGGGGGCTCTAGACGTTGCGGACGGAGGTCGGAAGTCCTTCACTCAACGGTCCGAGCCGTTGCACAAGTTCTCCTCAATCCGCCTCCGACGGGATGGCAACGCACCCCGGTTCACGAGGAACCGAAGTCGGGAGGCGCGCTCCTACCAAGTAACCCGAAGACCCACCACCACATGGCGAGCGTATCCTCACCTTCCGTCCTTCTGCGTTCGCGCGCGATCCCGGGCGCCGCGTCCCGTCGCTCTGCCTGGGTCGCGACGCATATGGCGAGTGCGGCCACCCACGCTACCACATACGGAATGCACCGTCTTGCTACCACCAGGCCTCTCTCACCTCCAAGGGTAAATCGTCTCACCGGACCACTTTTTCTCGCTCAACGTCATATTCGACATCATCGATAATACCGGCCAACTCGAAGCTCAGCTGCCATGGCGCGTTGTCGTCTACATCATCTCTTTCCCTGGCCTCCCTAGGGCCGCTATGACCCCGCTCGGTCTCCGCGGTGAGCTCGGGCTCCAGGTCAGGTGACGACAATTTCTGGGGTGCGGCACGCGGCGCTCACTGGCAAAGCGAGAACGGAAGGGCGGTCGACGTATTCGCTCAGTTGCGAACGGTGCCCGGCCGCGGCCCACGCTGTAGAGGGTCTGACTGACGTGTACAGCATGTACCGGCCAACACGAGGCTCGCGAACCGAACGGCGCACGCGCACAAGCTCAAGGTTGGCCTCTGCCTATTCCAGGTTTTGGATCGCCCGTCATGGCTTATCGCGAACCGGCAGTCACTGTTAGCAAGGTTCAAGCTCAATGTCCAAGCCGGCGCTCGCGCCGGTTTCGCTGACTTTGCACACCATTCCGCGGGTCGTGGCTGTGCCGTAGGAGGGCGGCATCAGCGCGGTGGCAGCTCCGCCCTTCCTTTGGTTTTTGACACTTCAACTGGTCCCGTTCAAAGTCAATTCGACGTGCCATTCAACCGAGTCCACATAGCTCACGCAATTGGTCTTACCATTGCGGAGAAGCGTCCGCCGAGAGCACGCAGGCGATGGGTTTGGCATATACAATATTGTCATAATGTCATACACATTAACCAACATTGGTACGTCGTATTGACCTCGCTACAAGAAGTCCATCCCTAATGACACTGCGCAGCGTGTATTTGCTGTGTTGCGGTGTTTAGAGGGTGACGGGTACGCATCCGATGGAGATGAGGCCGCCCTACAAGATCGCGGTGAATGAGAGAGCTAGCCTATGACTATATGCGTGTACTTACGACGTTGTTGTTGTCACAGCACACAGCGTTGGCGCTGCACGCGTTGCCAGTGCCCACACCGATGACGCTGATGGGGGAGCAGTCAAGGCCAACGAGGGCGTTGATGTCCTGGAGGACAATGCCCAAGAGGCCGAGGATGGCGGCGACGCCTGCGGAGTTGGCCTACATATCGAGTATCAACACCGGAGTCAAGCACGGGAAGGAATGGCGAAAACCGCTTACGCTCTGGACCTGCTGGCAGCACTGGATGGCACCCGTAGAGCACGATTGACGCGCCTCGAGGTCGACCGGAGTAGCAGCAGCGAGAACGGGGAGGGCGGCGATGGAGAGAGCGGCGAAGCGAGAGAACATCATCGTGGTAGTGTTGAGAGGGGTGGGGTGGGAGGGAGAGAGCTGAGTGCTGCTGGTGCTGCTGAGCGAGGTAGACCTGAAGCCTGAGGACCGTCTTGCGTTTCTGACCACCTTTTTATACGTTCAGACACGACCTGGGGGAGCGCGTCTCCTCGCGTGCCGAACACAAGACGTGTGAGCTGGATGGTGTCTCCGCGCGGTCTCGGATCGCGTTCCGATCATTAAGTCTCTTTGGAGTCAGGGACGGGAGGCTCGCTCCGCCAATTTCAAGCGACGTTGAACGCGCGGGGACCACCGTCACCCGTTCAAGCGCTGCCTTCATCATTCAAGAGAACGAGGGTTCTTTGGTCGCCGTCCGGAGTCCGCGTGGAAGACGGACCGGGTTCCTCGACACAACACAGGATGCTGCCCAGAGAACGCTCGCATACGTCCGCACAAAACGCCTACGACCTGTCAATTGGAGTTTCGGGGGAGATTTCACAAGGGTGCAATGGCGGTGCGCTCCCGGCTCCCTACGCTAGCCGAGATGAATACTAACACCGCATGGCAAACTCTTCGGTCGCGCTCCCATCCGCTCGCACGTTATAGTGTTCCCGCGCAGGGTCTCGCTCCGCCCTCGTCACAGCGCGTATGTCATACGTGCGCATGCGGACTGCCTTAAAAGGTTTTTCTCCCCGCCCCGCCTGCGGCGTCGCTCGCTCACAGTTCTGTGGCTGTGCTAGAGGAGGGTACCAGCGCGGTGGCTGGGCGCGCTTCCTTTTTTCAACACTTAGACCGGGCCCGTCCACAGTCTATTCGACGTGCAATTCAACCAAGTCCACGTATCCCACATAAGCCTTGATTCTGTTGCGGAGACATCCACGCAGACGATGTGTTTGGCATATACGATGTCGTCATAACGTCATATACATTAATTAACATTGGTACAGTCGTATCGATCTCGTCACGACAAGTCCTTCCTTAATACAACACTGCGCAGCGTATATGCTATATGCGCTACATCGCTGTGCTTAGAGAGATACGGGTACGCAACCGATCGAGATGAGGCCGCCCTAGAAAGCCCTGGTGAGTGAGAGATCCAGCCTATATCCGTATGCCTGTACTCACGACGTTGTTGTTGTCGCAGCACACAGCATTTGCACTGCACGCATTGCCGGTGCCCACGCCAATGACGCTGATCGGGGAGCAGTCGAGGCCGACGAGGGCGTTGATATCCTGGAGTACGATACCCAAAAGGCCGAGGATGGCAGCAACACCGGCGTCGTTGGCCTACGCAGCGCGTATTGAGGATCAACATTGGTGTCAAGCACGGAAACGGATCGCGAAAGTCACTTACGCTCTGTACTTGCTGGCAACATTGGATGGCACCTGTAGAGCACGATTGACGCGCCTCGAGGTCGACCGGAGTAGCAGCCGCGAGAATGGGGAGGGCGGCGATGGAGATAGCGGTGAGGCGAGAGAACATCATCGTGAATGCGTTGAGAGGGAGGTAGGGGAGATGAGTGGTGCTGGTGATGCTGTGCGAGGTAGACCTGAAGCCTGAGGATCCTCTTGCGGTTCTGACCCTCCTTTATATGTTCAGAGACAACCTGGAAGAGTGTACCTCCTCGCGCGCCGAGCACAAGACTTGTGCGTTGGATGGTATGTCCGCGCGGTCTCGGATCGTAATCCGACCATTGAGTTTACTTGCACCCAGGGACGGGAGACTCGCTCTGCTGGTTTCGACCGACAGTCAACGCGTGGGGACATCCGCCGTCCGTTCAAGCGCGACCTTCATCATTCAAGAGAACGAGGGTTCTTTGGTCGCCGTCCGGAGTCCGCGCGGATGACGGACCGGTTTCCTCGACACACCATCCTCGACACAACACAGGATGCTCCCCAAAGAATGCTTCCGCATGCACGCGCGGAACGCTTACGAGCTGTCAATTGAAGTTGAGGTGGGCGAATTTCACGAGGGTACATGGCAACGACGGTGGGTTCCGGGCTCCCTCCCCTACTAGCCGAGATGAAGACTGACCACATGGTGAACCCTTTTGTGGCGCTCCCATCAACGTTCAACTCGCACGCTCTCACGGTGTGTATGGCCCATTCCGGGAAATTGTCGTCCATTATCATACGTCATGGCCTCCACATGCAAACCGTTTGTATACACGTTACAAACGACTACAAACGGTTTGTAATGGACCGCACATGTCGTATGACGCGACTCTCTCCCATGACCACCGTGTGTAGAGTCCCCGTGCGGGTCTCGCTCTACGCTCCTTGCAGCGCGTATGACATACGTGTGCACGCGGACCACCCCGGAAGGGATTTCTCCTCGCCCACAATGTCGCTCACTATAGCCCGTTCACGGTTCTGTGGCTGTGTTAGAGGAACGCGCTAACGCGGTGGCAGGCTGGCAGCTCCGCTCTTCCTTTGGTTTTGACACTTCAACTGGTCCCGCTCAAAGTCAATTCGACGTGCCATTCAACCAAGCCCGCATAGCTCACGCAATCCGTCTTACCATTGCGGAGAAGAGTCCGCCGAGAGCACGCAGGCGATGGGTTTGGCATATACAATATCGTCATGATGTCATATACATTAATCAACATTGGTACAGTCGTATTTCGCCGTCCCAATTCCATCCCTAATATGACACTGCGCAGCGTATACTCTTGCCTAGAGGGTGACGGGTACGCAGCCGATGGAGATGAGGCCGCCCTACAAGATCCCGGTGAGTGGGAGAGCCAGCCTATGATTATATGCGTGTACTTACGACGTTGTTGTTGTCGCAGCACACAGCGTTGGCACTGCACTCGTTTCCAGTGCCCACACCAATGACGCTGATGGGCGAGCAGTCGAGGCCAACGAGGGCGTTGAGATCCCCGAGGACAATGCCCAGGAGGCCGAGGATTGCGGCGATGCCCGCGTCGTTGGCCTACGTAGCGCATATCCAGTGTGAGCATCAGTAGAAAGGAATAGCGAAAGCCACTTACGCTCTGGACTTGCTGACAGCACTGGATGGCACCCGTAGAGCACGATTGACGCGCCTCGAGGTCCACTGGAGTAGCGGCCGCGAGAACGGGGAGGGCGGCGATGGAGATAGCGGCGAAGCGAGAGAACATCATCGTGATCGCGTTGAGAGGAGAGTGGGGTGGGTGGGATAGAGCTGAGTGGTGCTGGTGCTGCTGAGCGAGGTAGACCTGAAGCCTGAGGACATTCTTGCGTTTCTGACCACCCTTTTATACGTTCAGACATAACCTGGGAGAGCGCGTTTCCTCACCCGCCGGACACAAGACGTGCGAGTTGGATGGTATGTCCACGCGGTCTCGGATCGTATTCCGATCATTGAGTCTATTTGGACCTAGGGACAGGAGGCTCGCTCTGCCGGTTTCAAGCGATATTCAATGCGCGGGGACCTCCGTTATCCGTTCAAGCGCTGCCCCCATCATTCAACAACACGAGGGTTCTTTGGTCGCCGTCCGGAGTCCGCGCGGGCGACGGACCGGATTCATTGACACAACATAGAATGCTGCCAAAAGAGTGCTCGCGTACACCCGCACAAAACGCCTACAACATGTTAATTGGAGATTCGGGGGGATTGCACGAGGATGCAACAACGGGGGGTCTGGGCACCCTCCCCTACTAGCCGAGATGACGACTAACACCATATGGCGAACTCTTCCTTGTTGCTCCCATCGGCTCGCACGCTATGGCGTCCCCGCACGGGTACTCGCTCCGCCCTCGTCGCAGCGCGTATGTCATACGCGTGCATGCGGGCTGCCTCAAAAAGGGGTTTCTCCTCGCCCCGCCCGCGGCGTCGCTAAGCCCGATCACAATTCTGTGGCTGTGCTGGAGGGGGCGCTAGCGCGGCGGCAGCACGCTTCCTCTTTTCGACACTTCAAACTACTCCCGTTCACAGTACTAGTCAACTCCATGTGCCATTCAACCAAGTCGGTCTATCATACCTCAGGCCCACACTACTCTGGCGGAGGGCACGCAAGTGGTGGGGTTGACGTATACAATATAGTCATAATGTCATGTACACTAATGGACATTGATACAAAGGGCCAAAGGCAGCTATATCGACCTCGCCCCAACAAGTCCTTCCCTGATCTGATACTGTGCAGCGTATATCCGTTGTATTGCAGTCCTCAGAGAGAGACGGGTACGCAGCCGATCGAGATGAGGCCGCCCTAGGAGATTGCAGTGAGTGGGAGAGCTGGCTTATGACTGTATGCGTACTTACGACGTTGTTGTTGTCGCAGCACACAGCGTTAGCACTGCACGCGTTGCCTGTGCCCACGCCGATAACGCTGATTGGAGAGCAGTCTAGACCAACGAGGGCAGTGATATCCTGGATGACAATGCCCAGGAGGCCGAGGATAGCGGCGATCCCCGCGTCGTTGGCCTGCGTAGCGCGTGTCCAGTGTAAGCATCAGTCTCAAGCACGGAAAGGAGTGGCGAAAGCCACTTACGCTCTGGACCTGCTGGCAACATTGGATCGCGCCCGTAGAGCACGATTGACGCGCTTGGAGCTCGACCGGAGTGGCAGCCGCGAGAATGGGGAGGGCGGCGACGGAGATGGCGGCGAAGCGGGAGAACATCATCGTGATCGTGCTGGGAGGAGGCGGGGGAGCTGAGTGATGCTGGTGATGCTGGGTGAGGTAGACCTGAAGCCTGAGGTCCTCCCGCGTTTCTGACCTCCCCTTTATACATTCAGAGACAACCTGGAAGAGTGTACCTCCTCGCGCGCTGAGCACAAGACGTGCGAGTTGGATGGTATGTCCTCGCGGTCTCGGATCGTAATCCGATCATTAAGTCTCTTTGGAGCCAGGGACGGGAGGGTCGCGTCGCCACATTCGAACGGCAGTCAATGCGCGGGGACCTCCGTCATCCGTCCAAGCACCACGTCCATCATTCAAGAGAACGGGGGTTCTTTGGTCGCCGCTCGTCGCATACCGGACTCCGCGTGGATGACGGACCGGGTTCCTCGACGCAACACAAGTCCCCCACCCCGAAGGATGCTCAAGTTCGCCCGCACAAAACCCATGCGAGCCGTCAATTGGAGTTGTGGTGAGGCGGATTTCACGAGGGTACAACAACGGTGGGTTTCCGGCTCCCTCCCCTAGCCGAGATGAATACTAACACCACATGGCGAACTCTGTCGTAGCGCTCGCACCAGCTCAGACGCTATAGCATCCCCGCGGGAGTCTCGCTCCGCCCTCGTCACAACGTGTGTGTCATACATGTGCACGCGGACCACCTCGGACGCGTTTTCTCCCCGCCCACGGGGTCGCTGGCTCTGGTCCCTTCGCAGTTCGGTGGCTGTGCTATACGGCGCCAGCGCAACGGTAGCCCCACTCTTCCTTTTTTCGACGCTTGAACTGGTCCCGTCCACTGTCAAATCGACGTGCCATTCAACCAAGTCCGTCTTTCCCACCCAATTGTCAATGCCTCACACAATCTTGGCGAAGAGTCCGTCGGAGCACGCCGGTGATGGCTTCGGCATATACAATATTGTCATAATGTCATAGACAAGTGCACAGTGATACAGTCGCGGCTATAGTAGCCTCGCTACAACAAGTCCTTCCCTAATACAACGCCACGCGGCGCGTATTCATTGCATAGTTGTGCTTAGGAGGTGGAGACGGGCACGCAGCCGATGGAGAGCAGACCGCCCTAAGGGATCCTGGTGAGTGGGAGAGCTGGCTATGACTATATGCATGCACTTACGACGTTGTTGTTGTCGCAGCAAACAACGTTGGCGTCGCACGAATTGCCGGTGCCAACGCCGATGACGGTGATGGGGGAGCAGTCGAGGCCAACGGCGGCGTTGACGTCCTGAAGGACGATGCCCAGGAGGGCGAGGATGGCGGCAATCCCGGCGGAGTCGGCCTGCGTAGCGCGTCGCGTGTCAGCGCAATTGTCGCTCACGAAAAGACACGAGAAAAGCTTCTTACGCTCTGAACCTGCTGGCAGCACTGGATGGCACCCGTAGAGCACGACTGACGCGCCTCGAGGTCGACCGGAGTAGCAGCAGCGAGAACGGGGAGGGCGGCGATGGAGATGGCGGCGAAGCGAGAGAACATCATCGTGATCGTGTTGAGAGGTGGAGGGTGAGCTGAGTGCTGCTGAGGGCTACTGGGTGAGGTAGATCTGAAGCCTGAGGATCGTCTTGCGTATCTGACCCCCCTTTTATACCTTTAGAGACAACCTGGGAGAGGTCATTTCCTCACGCCTCGGGCACAAGACGTGCGAGTTGGATGGTATGTCCGTGCGGTACCCGATCATTGAGTCTATACTTGAAGCCAGGGACGGGAGGCCCGCGCTGCCTTTTTCGAACGACAGTCGATGCACGGGGACCTCTGCCATTCGTTGGAGCACCGCCTTCGTCATTCAAGAAAACGAGGGTTCCTTGGTCGCCGTCCGCGGCGCACCCAAGCCCTCGTGGACGACGGACCGGGTTCTTCAACTTGGCACACGATGCTGCCCAACAAACACCCGCGTACGCCCGCACAAAACGCATTTGAGTTGTCCATTGGAGTTGCGATGGAGCGGATTTCACGGGGACGTGAAGGCGGTGGGTGACCGGCTCTCTTGCCTAGCCGAGATGAAGACTACCACCCCACGACGGACTCTTTGGACGGGCTCGCACCGGCTCGCATGCTCCAGCGTCTGCGCGTGTGTTCCTCCGCGCTCGTCACAACGCATGCGTCGTACACGTGCACGCGGGCTGCCCCTCCAGGGGTTTCTCCCCGCCCGCGCTGGGTCGCCAAGTCTAGCCCGCTCGCAGCCTATTAGCGTCATGGTCGACATCATGGCCCTCTCTTGAGTCCTGTACCAGGTTGCTCGTAGCATGTTACGACCTTCGACTTCTAGTCTCTATGGTCCACGCGACAAGTCAGGCCAATGACTTCGCCGGGCCACCCGGACTTGAAGTCAGGTGACTAGATTTCGACACATGGGGTACTGAAACCTTCACAACCGGACTCGGATACCCTAGACCAGGGCGACAGGAAGATACCCTAGACCAGGGTGACAGGAAGTTCCATTGCCCGAGGTGGACAACTGCATCTGAAGAATGTGCTACATGCCTTGTACGGCCATAAGTTCGAGGAGGCATCGACCAGAATCGCTGGAGCCCCCAAGGGAGCGCACCGAAGGTCCGCCGTTCCCGCCTCTGTCTTCTCTGGCCTTTCCGTCTGACTTGTGGCTGTGCACATATAAATGATTCCCCGACGTACACTCTCTACACATCTAGTTTCCAGCAATCAAATGGCATTCCCGGCATCAAGCTTGCCTCGCACCCTGCAAATGAAAGCCCACGCCCGTTTCCAATGTTTGTATCAACGCATCTTGGAGGCGCGACCTATTCTCACACCATTGTTCTTGGGAAACATTATCGACTCGGGATTAAAGGAATGTGGCAGCACTACATCACGCTACGAGACGGGAACGCGATCGAGACAGCATAACCAAGAGTTCACAGTCCTCAGTCCACTCCAACTTCGCGCAAAGCGCATGGTATCAGCCACTTCAGAGGGTGACGGGGAGGCAGCCGATGGAGATGAGGCCACCCTGGAGATTCTTCATTAGAAAGCTGATCATAGCAGACTTTGGCCAAGGGACTTACGACGTTGTTGTTCTCGCAGCAGACAGCGTTGGCGCTGCACGCGTTGCCAGCGCCCACGCCGATGACGCTGATGGGCGAGCAATCAAGGCCAACGAGGGCGGTGACGTCCTGGAGGACGATGCCCAGGAGGCCGAGGAGGGCGGTAACCCCGGCGGAGTCGGCCTGCGTAGCGCGTCGCGTGTCAGCGCACTGGTCGCTCACGCAAAGACACGAGAATAGGTACTTACACTCTGGACCTGCTGGCAGCACTGGATGGCACCTGTAGAGCAAGTCTGACGAGTCTGGAGCTCGACCGGGGTGGCGGCCGCAAGAACGGGGAGGGCGGCGAGGGAGATAGCGGCGAAGCGAGAGAACATCATAGTGCTGAGAGAGGGACTAAAAGAGAGTGCTGAGGAGAGCAGAGAGCTGTTGGGTGTGTTCGACCTGAAGCCTGGGGATATGACCTCGAAGCTGACCTCCCTTTATACGCGCAGGAGAGGTTGGACGGGACGCCAGAAGCGCGCGCTCTCTCCGGGCACCTCGTTTAGCTTTGCATGCGAGACGTGGGAGTTGCATGGAACGCCAGGCGGTGGAGTTCTAGCACGGTCGCGCCCACTACCCCCGCCCGGCCAATCCGGACGGCGGACACGAACAACGAACAAGATGCAGTGACCCCAATCGTACGTACGCCCGCTCCCAACATCGATATCGGAGATTCCAGCCAGTCCAAAAATTAGAGCCGCCGTGCTTCTCGCTCGGCGCCTATCGCCGTCTTCGCCCTCTGGGAACCGTGCCAGGCTGACAGCTCCCCGCGCACTCCCTTGAACTTCTAACGGCCCCAGCTGGAAGCGCCGCAGATGTCCACGCCCACTATCCGGATGGCTGATTCCACAGCGCAGAACACACATCTGGACAGATTCCCATCTCCCAGGTGCTGCGCAACGCGACGTCCCGTTCCGCCCGCGCACAGCTCCTCGAAGCCTTCCTGAGATCAGAAATCCAGACACGACCGCACGGAGAACGCGACGATGGGAGAGACGCGCGGATGCCAGATCCACAAATTTCAAGTCGCCTGCCAGCTACACTCGAAGCTCGGAGCTGGGGTCAAGGGTGCGGATGCGGCCGTCCGGAATGCCTGTCCCGCGTCGCGCACACGCTGTCGCGCGAGCCCCACCCGAGCCGCGCACAATGTGCGCCTGCGACAGGAGCGGTGACGCAGCCGAGCCCAGCGAGCAGCGAAGACAACACGTCCGCCAAAAGCCCCCGGGTGTGATCACCAGCAGTGCGGTACGACGGGCCAAGGCTAACACCGCACCCTAGGCGCCAGCGTCTTCTCCCGCCGCACGAACTCGAAGCTTCGAACCCCGAGGCTCGAAAATTCGGATATCCGAATATCTGAATACACTCCCGCCCCCTCCCTCCCCCCGCCGCGTCCCGCGCGCTCGGGACGCGGCTGGACGCCGGGCGCGGGGCGCGGGGACGCCGAGGCTCGCTCAGCACCGCGGCCGCGCCCATATGCGCCCAGTCCCCCGCCGCCACCCCGCGCATCCCCGGGGCCGGGGAGGCTTCCCAGCACCGCGCCACCTCGGGCGCGCGCCCCGCCGCGCGCATCTGCGCTCGAGTGCGCCCTCGAACGCATCTGTCGGGCGCGCTCGCGAGCGGGTACGCACGCTGCCCCGTATGGGCCGAATTTCTCGGGTGCGTGGCTAGTCCTGGAAGACGTGCGACGTGCTGATCCGTGTTTGCTCGCTCCGCGCGCAGTGCGCCACTGCACTAGGCGGTGTTTTCGACGTCGGTTTGGTGTTCTGTTGTTGCTCTGTCCTTGTATCACGCTCTTGCTCTCCGAGTATGGCGGCCTCGGACGCGGGTTTGGGATATTCGTTAAAGGAAACATGAATGCACTACTCGATTTTGGCGCTCGCGGAACGGTCACGGTACACGGTTGCGCCCGAGCGCAACGTCCACAAAGGAAAGTGCCATTCATTCTGCTCTATTGAACACCCGTGACACACCCCAGACATCTCTGAACACACATTCACCCTCCGCGCGCTGGCAGCGTGTGGTAAGTACCTAGGGATGACCTCACCACTGACGCAAGTGGTGGTCGCGCAGATCACAACTCGCGCCTGTCGGGGACCTCAGGCGTGTCCACTCCCCTACTCGGTCGGTCAGCGCGTTCCTCACGCTGTGTCCGAAAGCCTAGTGAGCTCCACAGTAGTCCATTAACTTGCTTTCTTTAGCCCATCCTGATAATTTACGGTTCAGACACGCGCCCCACGGACGACGCGCTGCCGAGCCTCGCGAAGCCCGGCCGGTCTGCGCGCGCGCCCTCCTTACTCGCGCCGTCAAACGCTACGCCCGCAGTTGCACCTGCCAGCGGATTCGACCCCCGCGCCGGGGCCGAGCGGTGCGGCTCTGCGGGGGGGAGGGCACGTCGTACTCACGTACGTACGTACGACCCGCGCGCGCGTACACGTCGCTTCCCGCCCCGACCTGTCACCGCCAACGAAGGTGCCAGTAAAAGCGCGGCCAATCTTCCCGCCGCGTCCCGGTAAGTCAATTTCTTTGCCCTCCGTGGACGCTGCAATGGCGAGCCCGCGCGCCTCGGGGGGGCTCAGCGCCTTGCTGGAGGCGCACGGGCCCGGCCATTGGCGGGGTGCGGCGTCGCGTGCGTGGTGCGCCGTGCGCCGCGTGTTGTGCGCTGTCGCGGGTGCGCCGCGCGCCTGCGCTCCGCCGTGTCGCGTATGTCGCGCATTATGCCGTACTTATTCCAAATGACAAACGCTATTTCATTGTTTCTGTCGGACGGGGGCGGACGGGGGCGCAGACGGGCGGGCGAGCGTGTGCGCGAACAGGCGTTGCAATCGTGGCATGACCAATCGCGAGCCCTCCCCCCCAGAAAAAATTCAAACGACGGAGCGCGGTCGGGGGCGCGCGCGAACTCTGCGCCGCTGCGGCAACCCTGGAGCCGAAGCCTGAAGAATGAGCACAACGTAAACCTCGCAGGTTCTCCACGGACGCGCGGGGCGGGCGAGGCCTATGTGGTGCGCGCGCGTGCACGGGGATGGAAAGGGAACAGGCGCGCCGCGATGTCCGTCTCGCGAACCTTGATACTACCTGTTCTTTTGGCCGCTGGGGCCTACCTACTATTCGCCGTCCGCTGGCGCGCGCGAATAAAGGAGGTCGCTTCATCTCGGCGAGGCCGTCGGGACGTACTGTGTACGCGGCTTACGCGAGAGGGGCCTTTCCCCCGTGCGGGTGCACTACGCTACTTCGACACCGTCAAAGTATGGGAGCCCGGGACGAGAGGCTGGCGCACCAGGGGATGCGCGCGTCCGCGCTTCGAGCGCGAAGCAGCAATATACGCGCAAAGTTACCCCGCATCCACGCGCCGCCGCCGTCAGGCACACGCGCGCAGTGCACCGCAGGGGGGGGGAAGGGATGCGGCGAACCGACTGTGCCCTCGGTCTCCGAGACGAAGGCGAAGGCGAAGGGAGGGGGGGGCTATAGCGTACGAGGGAACACGGCGGCGCGGCCCGCGGGGCGGGTGCAGTCGCTTGCGCGCGCGTGCGGCGCGCAAACACCGGGGGCTGTGGGCGCGGCGCGACCGCTATGGGCATCGTGTTGCCCGTGCGCACGATGGGAGGGGGCTGGGGGGGCTGGGGCCCAGAAGGTGGGCGATGGACGAGACGCCGCAGGCGCCCTCCGGGCGATTAGAGTTGGTCCAGAGTTGGGCTCGCATTTGTTGCGCTGCACGACTGCACGGCGCGCCCGGAGAATCTGGCAACGGCGGGACTAGCGGCTCTCGTAGACGAGCTGGAGTGCGCGACCGCGAACAGAACTTCCACGGGGGATCAGAATGTAGCTTGGCGGTGATCATACCGCTGCTGTTGCTAATGGTGGTGAACCAGGCGGGCGGCCGTGCAAGCTCGAAGATCACAGCTCGAACGACAAGGTTTGCGCGTCGTGCATGCCGCTTGAGTTGCCGCACGGACGCTGCACAGGCTCAGGGTTTTACGCGGGCATAAGCTCGGACGTCCGGGCGCGCAGATGCGTGGATGTACGAATGGACGCCTGCGTTCACGTCCGCAGACGCAGACGCAGATGAAGATGCGCGCGCGCGCATCTCCGGCGCAGACGCGACAGACGCGACGGAAGGACAGGACGGATGTGGAGGGGGGCGTTAGAGGGCGCGTTTGGACGCACACGGGGCGCCCGCGTCGGCGAAGAGCGCTGCGTGCTGGAGTTCTGGAGTCCTGGACGCGTCGCGGCGGCTGGGCCGAGCGCATCGATCGGGCGATGGGCGATTCCAGGCTCGGGAGAGAGGCGCGCGCGGGGCGGGCGCTCCTGGATGCACGGACGACGGAAGGCGGGCTCGCGAGAGGCGGCGGGGGCGAGGCTCGCCTGTGGAGCCAGCAGCAGCAGCACGCGTCGGGCGAGGCGGCGGATCGCCAGAAGACGTGAAGGGGAGGAGGGGGTGCCCCTGGGTGGGTGCAGTATTGGGAGGGGGAAACCCTCAAGCGGCGCGCCGCGGGTCGCGGGGACGGGGAAGACCAGGCCAAGGGAATCTTGGGGAAGGAGGGGGGGAGGCGGAAGAGCGAAGTCGGCTGGAGGGATGGTGGGGGCGGCGGGAGGGGAGAAGGTCCAAGCGCGACGGTTGCAGCAGCGCAGAATCCGAAGACCCGAAGGCATGGTCTGCGCTAGGCCATCGCGTAGCGGGTCTGGGGGTGGTGCTCGGCCTGCCCGCCTTGCACAGGCGAGCACCGGGCGAGGCGGGCCTTCGCTGTCGCTTCCCCAAGTTCCGTCGCCGCCCCGATGGCCCCCTCCCCACAACCTTGCCACCTTCGCGCTCGCAAAGGCGGGCGAGATGCCTCTCTCTCACTCTCTCTCACTGCCCTCGCGCGGCTCTCCGGGTTCGAACTTTTCGAACGCATCGCGTCGGCCGACGGCGCGCAATATGCCCCTGGATGGCGTCCGCGGGCCTCCGGGGCGGTGCGTACGCGGGTGTGAGAAGGGAGAACCGTGGCGACCGGGTGGGCTTCGGACGCGCGGCGTGCAACCCCCCCGCCGGGAGCGGTGTGACCTCTGCCGTTGTTCCCCCTCTGGGCGACCCTTGCCCACCGCCCGGAGAAAATCCAGCCGAGGATCGCGCCGATCAGCTAGCGTCCCTCCAATCGCCCCCACTCTCTCCCCCACACGCGGGAGGCGGGGGCTGTAGGCCGCGGACGAGACGAGGCGGCGCAGGCGGGGGGTCAGGTGGGGGAGCAAGCGCGCAGGTATGTCGAGTTCAAGATGTTGTGACGTCCAGCGTCACGCGCGAGGGAGAATGGTGTTGCCTAAAGGGGGAAGGGCTGAGGGCCACCTTAAAACCCTCACGGATCAGCCCGATCATTGGCCGCCCTCGGGCTTCCCAGGGTTTTAATTGCCCGGGCGTCTGCGGGGACTGCGGCGGTGGGAGAGCGAGAAGAGCGCGGGCGCCTTTTCCGAGACCGAGACCGAGTCCGCCGCTCCAGCTGCATCGGGCGACGGCCGACGAGCTGGAGCCCTCGCGATGCCGCCCTCGCCCTCCCCACGCCCTCCTCAACTGACGTCCTCGGCCGGACCCGTCTTCCGCGCAAGACATGTCGCTCCACCCGACGCATGCTCTGCGGGCCCAGTGCGGAACAGCGGAGTTGCCACCCTCCCTCCCGAGCCCCGGCACCGACCTGCGCGCGCATCCTAGCTCGAGCCTCGAATGCACCATCTCACCATCATCCTGCACACGCGCCGAGTTCTGTGCGTACGCTCCAGGCCACCCACCATGTCCTCGTGTCTCCCCGAGGGAACCGCCCCAGAGCCCAGAGGCCTCGAACAGCCCCCCATTTCATCCCGGCCGATCGTGCGGCAGGCCGACGACGTGAACGGGACGTAAGAAAACGAAACGAACCGCCGGGGCCAGCTTCTCCTCCAAGTGGCATCGCGGCAAGCTCGTCTGTGGGTGGAGCCCGAGCCCGACTCACCGACAGACCGGTCGCGCTCGCCGTCGCAGAGTAGGATCTGCCTTTCCTCGACGCCACCACCGTCAGAGCAAGCTCGTCGGTTCAAGTTTCAGGGAGGCGCAGCGCTGACGGGCCCGTTCTGTTCATCTCTCCGAACGCACGAGTCCAAGGACGGGAAGGTCGCGCCCATCTGACCACAAATGCGAACCCGTCGACTCGGCATCAGCATCAGCAGCAGCGTCGAGCCCCCCCACGCATGAGAAAACATCGCGGTTTAGACTGCACCCGCGTCAGACACCGTCCTCGACCGACCGCGTCGTTACGAGAGCCCCCGCGGCGGACGCGCGTTCCCCTCCCCCCCTACAGTGTTCGCCGTCGCAGCGGCTTTTTTTCGCGGGCGCCCGGGTACGAGCCGCTGTCTGGGCATCCGCGCTCGAGCTGCGTCCTGGAAGTGCGCCCGTCGTCCTTTCGGCCCTTCCTCGAACTTGTGAGTACCCGCTCGTCCACCCGACGCGCTTTGTTCTCGAGGGTAACCAGGTTGCTCATCTCTGACATCGCAGCCGCCACCACCTCCCCCACCCATCTCATCCCATCCAATCCGCTTCCATCATCTGTCAGATGCCCAAGTACACACGCCCGCACGTTCCGCGCGCGCGTGCGACCGACATCCACCACCGTGCCCAACCGCGCCCAACCAATCTGGATCCCGCGCCCCGCGCCCCGCCCCGCGATTGGGCCTCGCGTACGGGCCTATAGGACGCGGCCCAGGGGCACCGGCGCCAGGCCCACCTCGGAAGTCCCCTTCGCCGCTTCGTGATCGCAATTGGCTCTGCTCCTCCGGCCGACGCGTCCGCGGAGCCTGGGCGCGCGCCCCGTTCGGGCGAGCGCGGCTCCCTGCAGTCTGGAGAGGGCGTCCAGCCCGCCAACCGACCCAGATGCGCGATGCGCGATATGCGATCCGGGCGTGTGGAGGCTTGCTTGGGAGGGCACGTCGCGTTCCCGTGCTAGAAGCACGCCTGTGTCCGGCCGGCGGAGCCTGGAGATCCACAGATGTGAAGACCGACCCACCTCCCATCGCGGACACGACCACGAACATGCGAACGCGAACATGTATTGCGCACCGCCGCGCGCCGGCGCGCGTACCCGGTGCGCGTACCTTCTCCATTCACCTTAATGCATCCTTTTCATGTTCCGCGCCCCTTGGTCCTTGGACAAATGCAAACGCCGACGGACACAACGACCATTGTCGACGTCGATCCGGGCCCTGTCCACCCACCCTCTTGGCTCGCACGGCGCGGCGACGTGCGCTAGCGAGGGTGCTAGCCCGCGAGCCGCGACATACGCACCGCCTCGCACCCCCATGGCTGCTCGCTCGGTGGTTTTTGGGGGCTGCTCAGCTGGCCTTGCCTTCGACGCCGCCCGCTCAACGTCCTCTCCATACACACACGCGTGCGTGTGTGGAGGGCGTCGAGATCCTCGGCTCGCGGCGGCACCACCCTCCAGGCCGCAGGTGACATGTTGACAGGCCGTCCGTTGGGCCCGGACAGGCGCGCGCGGGCGCGCGAACGTCAAACGTTGGGGGATCTTTCCGAGCGCCTGCGTGCGCGCGCGGCGTGCCGCCCTGCGACCGCACGCACGAGCTCCCGCGACGCCGCATCTCATCCTAGATGGCCAGATGAACTGAGCCCTGGCCTGCCAGGGAAGAAAAAAAAGACAGAGTCTGGACGCGTATAAAAGACGCGCTCCCCGCTCCTCGTCCATCCCCAGCTCGAGCCCGCCCCACCAGCAGTTCCAAGCTACTACTCCTCCGCCACGATGTTCGTCAACCGCGCCGTCGCCTTCCTCTACTTCCTCTTCTCGCTCTCCATCCTTGCGGCCGCCATGCCCGGTGGGGAGCCCCCGAAGACGACGACTGTCACCGTGACGGCCACCGCGCCGGCCTCGGGCTCGACTGGCACCACCTGCAGCACCGGCCCCATCCAGTGCTGCAACCAGGTCCAGTCGGTCAGTGCCTGCCTCCTTCCTCACCGCCCGTCCCGTCGCTGACATGCACTGCTCGCTCGCGTATAACAGGCCAGCGACCCCGCCGCGTCGCTCCTCCTCGGCCTGCTCGGCATCGTCGTCCAGGGCGTCGACGTCCTCGTCGGCCTCAGCTGCTCGCCCATCACCGTCATCGGCGTCGGCACTGGCAACTCGTGCTCCGCCAACGCGGTGTGCTGCCAGAACAACAACGTCGTGCGTACCCGCCTTCTACTGCCTGGTCGTGCGCACGATGCTAATGCTCACGCGTCTCTCTCTTTCCTCGCACAGGGCGGCCTCATCTCCATCGGCTGTGTCCCCGTCATCCTCTAAGCGTCTGCGCGTACCACTGGGAGAAGAGAGAGCGCGCGCCCCGAGGCTCGCGCTGCGCCCACCGCACCCGGCGCGGCCCAGATCGCCTCCGCCTCTTTCTTTCTTTCTTTTCGTCGCTCGAACTTCGGCTCTCTCGTGACCGCACCCGCGTTCCCCGTCTCGGCTTTAGTGGAGAAGAAGAAGGGGGTTGGGGAGGAAGTAAGGGGGTAAAAGGGGCATTAAGGCGGAGGAGGGACGTCTCGTCTGCTATAGTGCTTTGGTTGTCTTCGGCTTGGGTTAAACACGACTATTCGTTCTGGATACCCTATGTGATGATGGAGTGCTGCCAGCGTCAAGATCAAGTCCACTGACATTAGCATGAGCATGAGCGCATCGATGACGCGTGCGAGCAACCCAAGTGCCAAAAGCCGCGGTCAGACAGACAGGCAGTTGAACATTGAACGACAGGCGTTGATCGCCCCGGCATCGCGCGGACGCCTCCACGCCCGCACGTAGCGCTGCCTCGCGCCCCGCCAAGCCCGCGCACCCAGCGCCTCCGAGAACCCCGCCCAGCGTGAAAGCCCGAGCACCCTTTCGGCCGGTCAATAGAGTCGCAAAGGGTTTCAGGGGCGGATTGCAACTGCAGGCGGAATGGAAGCTCCCGCGAGCTTCAGGCTCGCTGACACTGCCAGGCCGGCGTAGTCTAAGTTCGGGTGCGTTCCGCACGTCAAACAGGAATAGGAATAGGGATAGGGATAGGATGCATAGCCCTGTTGGCCAGCTTCTCCTCGGGAAACACCTACCGCGCATTATGGGCGACGAGGGCGGGGGCGCGCGCGTAGTAGGAATAGACGATCCGCGGGTGACGCCCGCACACATGTAATAGCAGAAGCCGCCGTTCGCCGAAGGATGGAACTCGAGTACAACCATCGCGCCGACGACGTGTTGAACTTTTCGAGATGCACAGCCAGAGCGCCGACGAGTAAACGGGTATACAGACCCAAGTGCGTTCGACAGACATATTTGACAGCTATAGTCCAATGTACAACAGCTACACGGCAGACAGGGTATCGCGAGCGCGTGGTACGCCTCGCGCCTACCCTCCACGCCTCCCATAAACCAGAAAGGGGACGGTCCTAGCCTACACCCAGAGTGCTCAGAGGGTGATGGGCACACAGCCAATGCTAATCAGACCACCCTGAAGCCCGTGCGCCGTCAACACAGGGAGCACGAACGAGAGAAGACGACAGACGCACGACAGAGTTGTTCTCGCAGCATACAGGCTCCGAAGAGCACGACGCACCAGAGGCGAGGCCAAGGATCGGGATCGGCGAGCAGTTGATTCCGACGAAAGCGTCGGCGCCCTGCACGACGACGCCGAGCAGGTCGAGCAGATTGCTCACCGACGGAGTGCTGGCCTGTGCGTATTTCGTGCAAAGTGAGTGACAGTGAGACGCGCGGCACCAAAAGGGGAGACGCACTTTCTGGAGAGAGTTGCAGCACTGGATGGGGCCAGAGCTGCAGGTCTCGCCGCCGCGCGGGACGATGGCCGCGCCTACAGATGAGGCGGCAGTGGTGAGGGCGAAGGCGAGGGTGAGGTGGGCGAACATGGTCGGAAAGAGCGAGATTGAGTTTTGAACGCAGAGCGAGGGGAGTGAACGCAGGGGCGGGAGAGGGAAGCTCAGAGAGAAAGAACGTGGACGCGATGGGATGTTGTTCGTAGACGACGGACTGGAGCGTCGACGCTGGGCGGGGCGAGTCTTTATAGGGCCTCCGCCGCCGCCGCATTCTCTGTAGTTCTATGGCGTGCTCAACGACCTCACCTAGTAGGATACCGCGACGGCAGCACCTAGTAGGGTGCCGGCGGGCTGCTCGGGACCGTTTGCTCGGGGATGGGGTAAGCGGTCTCCGGGAGGCAGGGAATCGCGTTGGCCATCGTCGAAGCTGAGGGAGAGTAGGGCCTAGGCAAGAGAGAGGTTGTCCTTCGGGGGAAATCGAGAGGACGTCCTCGCCATGTATCACGTCCGCAAGTCGGAGACTTCTCTGACCGTGCAGCAAGTGTCTGTCTGTCGTAGGAGGTTAGGGAAGGGGGTACGAGGATCCGCGACGGCAGACTACTTACCATCTACTGTGCACAGAACCAACGAAGGAGTGCGCGAATATTGCTAGGAGTGCGCGCGCGGGCCCACGGGCCGTCTTCGGGTCCAAGCGCCACCTCCGCGGGAGGCGTCACTGTGCGCCGCTCCGCACCAATCGGGCAGGGGCGTCGGGATCGAGGGGGCGCCGCCTCCGCATCGAGCACAGTGGTGCGCAGGATCGTGGCGGCCCCACAGTGAGGGAGCGCGCCCGCCCATTGGCCGCGTCCTCCACGTCCCGCGATCGGGCTCGCGGCGCGGGACGGGACGTCTGGGAGCCTCGAGGCAGCGCGAAGGGCCCGGCGGCCAGTAGGCGGTGGCGCTCGCCCGACTTCCCCGCTCGGCTGCGAGGCGTGCGGAGTCTGCTTGTTGGACCTTCGACGCGCGAGTCGGGTACATCGGGTGCAGTCGGCCAGTAGTAGGTACCTGCGGCCATTTGGGAGACTGTGGTGCTGGGCGGGGCTTCCAGTGATTTCTGGGGCGCGACGCGATTGGGGGACGCGACGGGCGATTGGGGCCGCTCGCGTTGTCTGTTCTGGCAGCGTTGCTAGTGGCTGGGACGCCTCGGTGGAGGTGTGCGCATCTCAGACTGCCGTTGCTTCTAGGGCGCGCTCTGCGCGCGGCTGTGGTGGTGTCGAACACGTCTATCATGGTTAATCCCGTCTTCCAGCGCGCGATGGGGCGCAGACGCGTGCTGATGCACACGCAGGTCGGAGTTCGTGCGGTCGCGCGGCGGGTGGGGGGACGTGGTAGTATGTCGGCGTTTCATGTCGGCGGGGTGGAGAGGAATCCGCGACAAACGTTCCAAGGCGCGCGTGGGCGAGCTGGCGGCGCGTCCTACTGGCTGGAAGGTGCTGCCCGCCTGCGATTGGGCCCCCGCGTGCGGGTCCGTGTGCGACTCGCAGGCGGGTCGGCTATGCGGGCACGCCCCCCGCCGAAAATCACGTTGGCGAACAAAAGGTGACAGCGGCGTCCGTCGAACAGCTGTTTCACGGCTTCCATGTCGCTCCGATCCGTGGATGGGGGCTCCGCAGAGAAGGTCGAGAACCGCGCGCCATGTATCAGTGAGAGAAGCGTTTGGGAGGGGAGGATTCGAAGGTGGAATGTGTGGGTGTGTGCGCGCGCGCGAACAGAGACGAGGTCGGCCAACAGCCAACTGGCGTCCAGGCAATGCAATCAGAAGTCTCTCGTTGAACAGTTGCGGAGAACTTGCTGGCGAGAGAAAAGGAAGTCGGGCCGGATATTCTGTCAACATGTTCGGGATGGCGCTGTCGCGATCGCAGCGTTGTTCGCGTGCGGAGGGAGGTGCTGGGAGAAGAAGCGGGCGGCACATCAATCCCGTCAACGACGGGCAATAAACTAGAACCAGAGCGGCCTGCGGAGTGCTTACTCTGTTTTTGTTCACGCCGTTTGCGTCCTTGTTGGGTGCTGCAGTTGCTTCAACTCAACGCTCTAGAATCCATGGCTCACACCAGCTGCCGCCGCCACAGCGCAGACGGAGCCGCCCGATGACAGTGGCGAAGGTCCTGTGGACGTGCGTCGGATCCCGCGAAGGCGACGGCGCAGAGGTGCATAGGGGTGGGGTGCGCACAGCCCACCGGCGATAGCTAGCTCCCCGTGGGGGCATGGCCCGCACTCCTATAGAAAGAAGAAACGGCAGAGAGCGTGAGCAGCGAGCGAAGACATGCCATGGGCGAGGGGAGCACGGGACGCGCGTACCTGCAGCGCGGAGGCCGTCATGTTCCGCTCCACCACTCCAGAGACACGGTCGACATAGACTCTGAAAGTCAGTACTCGGTTGGGCCGCACTGGCGAGCGCGAGGGGTGATCAGGGCGCAGAAGCACGACCGGGTGGCCGAAAGTAGGAGGCGGAGTGCGGACTGTCATTAAAGCCATGTGGCGCGTGGGGAGCCTCGACGGGCGCGTCCCCACGCAAATCGACCCGGCCCGCCCCGCTGGGCGCGAGCCCTTGCGTAATCCGACACCTTGCACAATGGCTGGCCGTAATGCTTCGCACGGGAGTGTGGTGGTGTCGTCGCGTTGTTTTGTTTTCCGCCCGGGGTAGACTTTAACCCCAGCCGCCGCGAAGGGTACTAGCCTCGAGGCAACAGCGTATCAAGGCCTTGCGCCCGTCCGCCGTCAGACAAGCGCGGTGTCGAGCGGTGCGGAAATTGCGCGCTGAATGCAGAAGCGGGGGTGCAGGAGGCAGGAGGGAGGGCTCCGGACCAGTGACGGCGTGAAGGACGGGGTGTGGTCGGACCCCGTTCCTGGACACTCGTCGCCCGAGGTTCGGTAGCCTGCGACCTAGGCGGGGGTCGCCGGTCACCTGCTGGCTAGAGCTGTCGTACGTCCGGTTGCTGCGGTGCCAGGGCGGCCCATGCCTGTGCGCGGGCTGTACGCACACCCGCGACGAAGAGACGTAAAGAATTGATGAGCTATTCAAATGTTTATTCACTCGCGTAGCGCAAGGTTAGAACTTTAAACTTACCCTCAACACACGCGCATGCGCCCGCGCAGAGAAAAAAGGGCGATCCGGCCGGTCGCCGCGGATGTGTGCGTCGGAGCAGCACGACGCGGAAGGTCCAGGTATTCGTCCGAACGCGCCGGGGGCTCTGCGGAGGACGAGGCGGCGATCGAGCGAGAAGGAGTGTGGAGTGGGCGTCCGTGAGCCCGTTTAGGCAGACCGGTGGCCAGTCCGCGCAGGGCGACAGCGGGGGGGCCTCGGAATCCGTCGCGGGCATGCAGGCGGCGTCGCTCACCCGCGGAGGGGCCCCTTAATCTCCCCTCCTCCGTCGTGCACCGTGCCCCCCGTCGCCCCCATCCCCGGCCAGCGACCGCGCCAGCTGACAGCCATCCGAGCCCCCGTCCGCATGCGCGTGCGCGTGATCCCGTAAACGCAGCCATCCCCATCCTAGGCCCCGGTCGCTCGCTGCTTCGGCGGCGCGTGCTCCCCCCGGCCAGGCGGGACTTGTCGCGGAGTTGCATGCTTGATGTCTGCGCCAGCGGTAGACTAGGCCGACCTAGTACGTGCGTGCCCTGTGACGTCTTCCGCGTCTGCCTGCCCCCATCCCAAAAACCTGCGACGACACAACGTCAGCACCGTAAGATGCTACGACATAGGTACGCGTTCCACAAGGAGCTCGCCGCTGCCCCACCGTGGCGGCTGTGCCCGAGCTCCGCCGTACACGATGCCCGCAGCGCTTACGCGCGAGCTGGAACGCGCCCTGCACCGTTCTCGAGTCATCCCGCCGCGCAAAGTGCGCCTCCCCATCTCCGCGCGCCGACGTGACCCTTCCGGACAGAACGACCAACCCCGCATCCACGCGCGCCAACAACAAAGAAAGCGAACGCGTACCGGCAAAGCCCAACCCCCAGCGCGCGCCGCAGGGGGCGCCTCTAGGCTCCTGCGCGCAGTCCTAATGGCTTGAAAATCCGGGGTGACGTCACGCGCGAGCGCGCGGGCCTAACCGCCTTCCCTCCTCGCGCATACCCCGCGCGCAGCCCCGGGGGCTTCGAATCTTGCATTGGAGGAGCATACGCACGCGGCGCGCCTTGTGTCTCCGCGGTCGCCGCTCGCACGTTGCGGGCGCCCCGCGCGCGATGCGCCCTGTGCGGGGCCGGGGTCCAATCATGAGAGAGGGCGGCCAGGAGGAGGGCGAGGAGGGAGGGGGGAGGGGGTGCGCACGAGAAGCTCATGTGGTGTGTTGTGTTTGTTGAGTGTTCTACAGCGTCCGCGTAGCGACGCATCAGGCCATGTATGTTTGCTATTCTTTTCGCGCTTCTCGACATCCTTAGGCGTCGGGTGTGTGTTCTTGCAGAACGAGAAGGACGGAGGACGAGCACGGGGCAACAAGACTCGAGGTCGAGGCCATCGTCGTCGCAGTATAAAGCCTGCACCGTGCGCGGTCAGCGTTCTGCAGACTCCAGAGCCAGCTCCTCCAAGCACTTCCAGTCTAACCAGCCCTCCAAGCACTCACCAAAACCTCCACCATGAAGTTCGCCGCCACTCTCGTGTCTCTTGCCTCCGTTGCCACCCTTGCGGCCGCCTCACCCTGGGCCACGCCCACGACGACCGCGACGACGACCACGACGATCACTGTGACCGCAGTCCCGCCCACGTCGACGACCTCGTCCGGGTCGTGCTCGACCGGCCCCATCCAGTGCTGCGAGTCCACTGAGCTCGTGCGTGCCTCCTTCTAGCTTCATTTTCCCGCAGGATTCTGACCCCTGGCTCTTGTCGCGCGGCGCTACGCAGGCCTCGTCCTCTGACGGAACGGCACTCCTCGCCCTGCTCGGCATCGTCATCGAGGGCATTGACGCGGTCCTCGGCCTGAACTGCTCGCCCATCAGCGTCATCGGTGTTGGCACCGGCAACGCGTGCAGCTCGAACGTCGTTTGCTGCGACAACAACAACGTCGTAAGTGTCCTCTTCGTGTACCAGGATTAGAGGCCGCTCACTCACCGGACCTACAGGGAGGCCTCATCTCCATCGGCTGTGTCCCCATCATCCTCTAGATCCCAAAAAGGAAGGAGATGGGGAGCGGACGGTCCGTGGGGTGAAAGAAGACCGGGAGCAGGTGGAGCGCTCCCGGCCGAGCAGAACCGGATTCTCCTGTATGTCGCGGAATATGTACGCCAGCCTGTGTCCGTTGTACTAGTGGTTAGTCTCTCGAGTGGTCTCCGAGTGAGCGGCATTGGTTGGCGCGGGTCGGTCGTTGTTTGTGTTTGTCAATGTGGATCGTATGTTGTCCTTCTGTCGCTTGCTGTGCGTGAGACCGGAAAGTGTGCATGTGCGAACATCGCTGCTTCGTATATGCGCGGCCTACAGGTGCGCCGCTAGGCACTGATCCTCCCTGGAGGCGGGGAATGCTGAATATGGCCAGTGAGTGCGCGAGGACGGCGCACGGTGCGGTAGTCGAGGCGGGGTTTCGGTTGGTATACCACGTGGTGGGGCGGGCGACGGAGATGGACCACGGCGGTGTTCGGGCTCCCGACTATCCTACGCGCGGTGGGTTATTGTTTTGTGGTTACCGTCTAGTCCTCCACATTCTCCGCCGAGAGGGTATACAGTTTGAATGCGCCGGCAATCTCATGACACGATATCTGCGTTGAACATTATCAGAATTGTGATAGAGAGCAAAGAGCAGTTAAACCAAAGGCGGATATTTATCGCCTACTGATACTCGTAGACATTAAATGGGTATTGCACCTACAGTAGCTGATCGAGGACATGGTGGCTACAATCGCCAAGATCAGGTGGCAGGTCATATTGAGACGCTCACATCTTGCCGTTTAGGTAAGCGATTGACACGCCGCAGCTACGGGGCGTCTAATGTCTTTTTTCGACTTTGACGCGCCCACCTTGGAAACAAAACAATTCCCAGAGTAAGACCCACTATACAAATATCGCAAACCTCGATGCGCACATTGTAGCTCGCACCGTTCGGCCAAAACGCCACGCCCCGCACTACCTACTCTAGAAGCAATGGTGGAATGATGGTCCGAAGATCCGATTTTCAGCCCCCGCCGGTGCGAGCCTATGCTACATAATGTGGTCACCTACGCCGCACAACGACAGCGGTAAAAATGAGGCAGAGTATCGCGGGTGCAAAAAGTCTAGCGAAAGATCCCGCGCCCCTTAATCTCGCCTCTTCTGCCTCCACGCCCCCGTCGCTGCATCTTACGTCCCAGCAAGTTCAACCACGCCAGAATCCGGACGGCGCCCTTACGATGAATCCTTGCACGTCCGAGTAAGGTGAATTCCAAATTTCGGTAGTTCTACTACCCTGTTACGGCTTGGAGTGGCGGACGTTCGTGTGTACTTGTGAACGCACTGGGCCGGTCAAGTGCCTTTCTCAACGGCGCCACCGCTTTTTTTCTCAACCATCATCGTCTTTCTATAGACTTATTGCAAAACGACTCTGTCAGCAGCACGGGAAAACAGTGCAGACACAGAATCTCACCGTCATACGAAAACTTGATGCATCCGGACCCGCACGCCACTGCCGTCATTTTCACCGCACAAAGGGCGCGCGGCTATTTCCACGCTCTCGTAGGCGGCTGAGCGAGCATCTGGCAGACAACGTTAACAAAAACGAAAATCGGCAGGACCGGTCGCCCGCGCCCCCCGGCGCGCATCGCTAGGTTGCGTCCCGCACGTCCATCACGCTTCCGTCAACGTGTCTCAACGCGGGAGGATCAGAGAGCGACGTCGCGTTCTGTCGCGCCCCCTCGCTTGCATACGTCCTTTGACCTCCTCTTGGGGCGTCGAATCGCGCGCACGCGCCACGCGTCGGGCTGGCGGGTCACCGTTCGGACGCCTCGGGCGCCCCCACCCCCACACGCGTGGCGGGTAGCCCCGCGCACGCGACGTGAGCCAATCGCTACCACGGTCGGTTCCGACGTCGCGAGCTTTTTTGCGCTGAGGTTCTCTGCAACGTCTGCCGCCGCCATCCACGAACACCGGTACCCGAGCGCGTCTGCTGGACTGTGCACTCGAGGCCTAGCCTTGACGTGGTGAGGGCAGCGCCCGCCTTCGCGGTATAAAACCTGCACGCTGTGCGGTCAGTATTCTACAGACTCCAGAGTCAGCTCCCCAAGCATCCTCTCCTGTCTACTCAGCTAGTTCCAAAGCACTCACCAAAGATGAAGTTCGCCACCACACTCGTCTCCCTCGCCTCCGTTGCCACCCTTGCGGCCGCCTCACCCTGGAACACGCCTACGACGACCGCGACGTCGACGACGACGATCACTGTGACGTCCACCGCGTCGGGCTCGACCGAGACGGGCGCCGGCAGCTGCAGCACGGGCCCCATCCAGTGCTGCAACAGCGTCGAGTCGGTCAGTTTTCTTTCACCCTGACTTTTTTCACCATGGACGTTGACACCCTCTTCTCAACAGTCCAGCTCTCCTGCCGGCTCGCTCCTCCTTGGCCTGCTCGGCGTCGTCCTCCAAGGCGTCGACGTCCTCCTCGGCCTCGACTGCTCGCCCATCACTGTCATCGGTGTCGGCACCGGCAACTCGTGCAACGCGAACGTCGTCTGCTGCCAGAACAACAACGTCGTGAGTGCCTTCTCTCTGCGAGTGCAATAGACCATGAAGTATTCACCGGGATCGTGTAGGGCGGCCTCATTTCCATTGGCTGCGTCCCCATCATCCTCTGAGCTTGGAAAGAGGTCGATTGGGCGATGTAATGGAGCAGATAGCATTTCCCAAACAAGGATTGGAATTTCTCGTGCATCGTTGTCCGGCGATGGTGTCTGTAGTCAGTTTGTCGGGAGCGCTTGGGAGTCGGATCCATCATTTGGGGTTGCGAATATTGATCTTGCTTAGCTGTCTTCTGTCAGTTATGACATGCACATCTCATATAGGTAACATCTACGGCTGTCTATTTTAAGCCAGCGTTAGAGAAACAACACACAGATACTCCGCGCCGCGCGGGGGTAAGGGTTGGTTTATACAGCACTTGCTGGTGTGATGCCTGCGACATCATAGCCGCCATTCCGCCGCCCAAAATGCGTCTCGTCATCTCCGGGCATGCACGTGACCCTTCCTGACAGAACGAACGTCAGTCTATCCATCTACCTTCAACAAAGAAGCTTAGCAAGCTGGACAGCCCGCACCCTCCGGCGTGTTAGATAGAGCGCAGTATGAATGCGTGAGCGACCGGGGTGAGGTCACGCTCAATCGCGCGGGCCCAGAGCCGCCTCGAGTATACGCTCCACCTGCCCCTCTGGGTGCTTTGAATGGTGTGCAGGAGGGCGCACGCATGCGGCGCGCGTCGGGCGTACGCGTTCTCCGCCCGCGCTTCGCGGGCGTCCCGCGCCCGAGACGGTCTGTACAGACGCGGTGGCCCAGCACAAGACAGGGAAGGATCATGAGAGCCTCCTCCAGGCCGAATCCAGCGTTCTGTTTTCTATAGTGAACGCCTTCCGAGGCGGGTCTTTGTTGGCTTCTTCCTGAGGTTCTTGAAAACCGTTCGAGCATTTTTCAGAAGGCAGAAGGAGAGGTGGTGAACACGAGGACATGGGTGTGGTCGAGGCCGTCGTCGTTGCAGTATAAAACCTGCACAGAGTACGCTCAGTTTCTGCACTCCAGAGCCATTCTCCTGCCCACCCACCTCTCAAGCAGTCTCCAGCACTTGACAAGATGAAGTTTGCTGCCATCGTCTCTCTCGCCTCCGTCGTTACCCTTGCGGCCGCCTCACCCTGGGCTACGCCCACCATGACTGCAACGACGACGCAGACGCTCACGATCACTTCGCTGCCGCCCGAGTCGACGGGCGCCGGGTCGTGCACAACCGGCCCTATCCAATGCTGCGAGAGCGTCGCGACCGTGAGTCTCCAACCTGCTCTTTTGTGCTGGTGTATGGAGCCGGGGGCTGACCAATGATCCTTACTCCCACCTCATTGCACTTCAGTCAACCTCCGCCGACGGGTCAGCGATCCTCGGCCTCGCCGGCATCGTCCTCGAGGGGATCAATGTACTGCTCGGCCTCAATTGCTCGCCCATCAGCGTCATTGGCGTTGGAACCGGCAACGCGTGCTCCGCGAACGCAGTGTGCTGCGACAACAACAACACAGTAAGCGTCTTCCTCTCCCCGGCGACCTTGCGGTAGGATAATTACTCACGTACTTGGGGAACAGGGCGGTCTTGTCTCCATCGGCTGTGTCCCGGTCCAGCTCTAGGGGCTGAAACTGCAAGGCGGATGGAGGGTAACAGGCGGCCCTCGCGAAGGGGAGCGCGGTGAGGCGAGGTAGCGATATCTCAAGCCCAAGGACAGAGTCTTTCCTGTATCGCGAAACATGCCGATTTGTTTAGGTGTCGTTTGTACCAGTAGACAGTCCGTACTAGGAGAGGACCGAGAAATCGGCGCCGTGTTTGTCGATGTATTTGTCGTTGTGGATCTTCCATCGGTTATGATGTGTGCACCGTGAATCTCGTCGGGTGCACTCCTCGGCAGAGTGTCCGTCGTCCTACTGGGAGACGAAGAACACTAAGAATGGTCAACATGTGCGACGTCCACTGGAGGGAAATTGGCCGTACCACGTGGCAACGGAGGACGGCAACTCGGGTGGAACCATTCGATCTGGACCAGACAGAGCGGACATGGGGAGTGGCTTTCCGTCTGATGTGCATTTGCCGCTCCGGGTTCTCTGTCGTTCAGGCTCGAACAGCCCCCCCGCCAACGGGGTTCTGTCACCTGTGCTGTAAATATCGAGATTCAGGAGTGTCCTCGGAGCCTAGACCGAAAGTCGAATTGTAGCGAGTCGCTGGAGATTGTGTTGGTGAGAGGCCATTCCCTAATGCATAAAGCTTTCTTTACATCTGCTTGACTAGCGGGGAAACGCACGTTGGACTTGACCAGTCGATTTTGAACATTTAGGATGACCGAAACGACCAGTGGCTCGCGGCCAGGGGGGCTGATTCAGCCGAGGCGCTTCCATTGCCTGTTTAAGTAAGTTGCCGGCAGCGAGAAGCTGGCGCCGGGCGGCGACTTCTCGGATTGGGCGGCAAGCTTGGGCGCCGTGGCGTCCCCTTTTACTCTTTGTATTCGGCTTCACATGCCACATCATCCGCCATCCAAGTCGGAAGATGGCCAAGCAAGGCCCCGAAAATTTCCGTGAGTTGCTCTATATAAAACACGAGATGCCCGGTGTCCATGGCACTGGCCCCATCCGAGTCCCGACGCCGTCAACGCCGGGGTAGTTCGGAATTGACATGTCGAGGTCTGAATCCACCACCAGCACTACAACACCACGAGGACCATGCCCCCATTCGGACGGAAGTTACGATCCTTCACGAGCAGGCGCCCCGAGAGGGCCCAACGTTGACCATTGCGCTCGCGAGTCGCCTGGAGCCGGAACAAGTATCGTGTTCAGCTTCGCCCGTCCTCCCGCCCTAACTACACCGCGGCTGTCTCGTCTGCTACGTGCCGGTGAAATACTCCGTCGTGGAGCCAGCGTGAGGCTGCACTAACGTAAGTACTCTTTGAAGAGTCCCTGACCAAATACGCCCTCGTCGCCATGATTCCGCCGCGCTCAAAGTGCGTCCCCGCCATCCCCGCACAGACATCCGCCCGCAGTGGCATGCCAGACCCGCCGCGAAGAGGATGACTTCCCGCGCGGTTCACCTATAACACCTCGCGGTGCCGAACCATACACACGGACGGCGCGGCCTTCGTCCCTGCGCGGAGACGGAGGTAGCGGCGTCATCGTCGCTTGGCGGTTAACGGAGGGCGCGTGGTTCCCTGATCCTTCTAGTTCTTCGAGATCGCTTTCAGGGACCGAGACCTGAGGAGAGCGGAAGTGAGGACTAGGGTATAAAGTCTACACAAAGCGGGACCAAGCTTACCAGACTCCAGAGCAGCTCTCCTAAGCCTCCTCTCCTGTCTACTCAACGCCTTCGACGCCCTTCGGCACCCGGCCCACCAGCACGATGATGGTTCGCGTCTCTACCGTCTTCGTCTCTCTCACCGCTCTCGCCACCCTCGCGTCGGCCCACTATGGCGGCGAAGGTGGAGGCTACGGCGGCGGCGGCGGCGGCGGGTGGGGTAACGGCGGCGGCGGCGGCGGCGGGTGGCCGATGACGACGACTGTGACCAAGACCATGACGACGTGGGCGCCGCCGAAGACGACGACTGTGACCAAGACAGCGCCGCCGAAGACGACGACGACGACACTGACCAAGACGACTACGGAGCCCCCGAAGACGAGCACTGTGACCAAGACCACGACGAGCACAGTGACCAAGACGACTTCGGAGCCGCCGAAGACGAGCACAGTGACCAAGACCACGACGGAACCGCCGAAGACGAGTACTGTGACCAAGACCACGACGGAGCCTCCGAAGACGAGCACTGTGACCAAGTCGGAAGAGTGCTCGACGTCGATCGTCACGTTCCCGACACCGCCGGCGTCGACCACGACGACAACCAAGACGATAACCACGACCTCGGTTGTCACGACCACCCCCCCAGCCACCAGCCCGCCTGTGACCACGACGACAACTAAGACGATAACCACGACTAGTACTTCGGTTGTGACAACCACCGTGCCTGGCACCAGCCCGCCCGGTACCAGCCCTCCCGGCACCAGCCCTCCCGGCACCAGCCCTCCCGGCACCAGCCCGCCTGGCACTAGCCCGCCTGCTACCAGCCCACCCGCGACCAGCCCACCTGCGACTAGCCCGCCCGCGACTAGCCCGCCGGGTACCAGCCCGCCTGGAACCAGCCCGCCGACGACCACGACGAAGACCGAGACGACCACTACTACCTCAGTCGTGACGTCCACTACCACCAAGACGGACACTACTCCACCTGCCACTACTCCGCCGGCCACTACCCCGCCAGCCACTACTCCGCCAGCCACTACTCCGCCGGCCACTACTCCGCCGGTCACTACTCCACCGGCCACCACTCCACCAGTGACTACTACGCCGGTCACCACTCCGCCAGGCACGACTACGACAGTTGTGACTACGACGGTCACGACTACCCCGCCGTCCACGACCACGGACACGTGCTCGCCGGCGTCGACCGGAACCTCGCAGATGTGCACGACGGGCCCGATCCAGTGTTGCCAGTCGCTCGAGATGGTGCGTCACTCGCACGCTCCACGCGTGATCTCTCTGCGAGCACGACACTGACTTGACCGCGCGACCTCCCCACAGTCCTCGACTCCGGCCGGTGCCCAGCTCCTCGGGCTGCTCAACATCGTCATCCAGGGCATCGACGTCCTGCTCGGCGTGAGCTGCTCGCCCATCACGGGCGTCGGCATCGGCTCTGGGAACGCATGCACGGCGAACGTCGTGTGCTGCGAGAACAACAACGTCGTAAGTGCCCTTCCGTTCAGGCCCAGGCGCGCCCGCATCGCTCACGGATATCCCACGCAGGGCGGCCTCATCTCCATCGGCTGTATTCCCATCTTCCTGTGAGCCCGGGCGGATTGGTAACATCATCATGAACGGACGGCCGGATCGTCACCGCGGAGCGCCCTTCACGGACTAGACTCGCCTTTGTGTTTGCTGTGTTTTGCGATTCGTGCTTGTCCGACACGGTTGTGCTGGTGGTTAGGATGCCTCGATTTTGGGTCTGGTCGTGTTTGTATTTATCAATGTGTATTAAGCACAATCTTCCATTCTTTTCACCGCATTCGCTTGAGTGAAGTCCTTCAAACCCGTTTCGATGGAGAAAGTTGAAGTCTCGTGGTTGCCGAGCGGGTACTCGCCAAATCGCAGCCCATGGATGAACAGGAGGAAACTGGAAGATCCAGACACATGTCCTTATGTCCAGGCAATCAGGTGAAGGGACGCGAGTGCCGGTACGCTCGCGTTTGCCGGTGAACTTCGAAGGTCGACGGGCCTTACAAACCGGCAACGATTGAGTTGAGCGGAAACAAACAACGCGGCGTCCTTCAAGCTCATCTTCCGAGCTATTTACCCCTGAACGGACCGAAGCGACCATCTCGGAGAAGGAGTTTCCGAAGAGCCCTGCGAGGTCCGGTGAATGGTGCTTCGTAGATCGTCTAGTCTCGGGACAATGACTATAAACCGTAGCCTTGAATGGTAGGTACTGGCATTGAGAGCATAGCTCCGCACACCATCGTCATGGTTTCCGCGAGATTTACATGTTCTGTCACCTCAATCGAGCTTGCTTTGGCTTTGCTCTATACCTCATCTCGCGCCTCGGCGCCGCAGGTTTCATAGGTCCTGGCGCGGACGTCAGCATGAAGACGCGGAGCGGCCCACTGACCGAGCCTAGGCACTGCGCAGTCACTGCCATTTCTCCGGACGAAGGACGCCGCCCGCCGTGTCCGTTGGCTAGAAACACGAATGCCCGGTGAGCCTCGCTGGCAGTTGCATTTCAATGCCACCTATGCCTTTGCTGACGTCATCCAAGGAGCGCACCCCTTCTGGAGGCTTCGAATGCCGCGGCGCCAGCAAGGGTGCACGCGGCGCGGGTTGAGTGAACGGGTTCGCCGCTCGCACGTCTCGGGCGCCCCGCCAGGGCGATCTGGGGGCTGGCGGCGGGCTCGCTGGTCACGGCCATTTGGTCTTGGGGCGCCGTCCTCCGCTCTCCTTGGCCGCGGCGTCGTCTAGTGCCGACGGATGTGTGTCCACGCGACGTTCCGTGTTGACTCTATTCCGTATATCCACCTCCTCACGGTTGCAATATTGGAGCCAGGCGATCGCGGGCTTGGTTAGTAGTATATAACCTGTGTGTCGCGCGATCAGCTTCTGTAGACACCAGAGCAGCCCGCCCTAGCCTCCTCTCCTGTCTAACCCAGCTTCACCGACGCTCACCAGAAGCATCCCGACGACGATGTTCCGCGCCTCCGCAACGTTCGTTTCTCTCGCCGCTCTCGCTTCCCTTGCGGCCACCATGCCCGCGGCGACGACCGTAGAGACGACCGTGACGGCGACAGTGACGGCGGCACCGGCTGCTTCAACGGCGTGCGCACAGACGTGCTCGACTGGTCCCATTCAGTGCTGCGACTCGACCATCACGGTGCGTCGTAATCCTCTGACGCTGATATCGCGTTTGCTAACACCCGTACGGTATCGTTTCGTAGTCCTCGTCAGCGCAAGGCGCACAGATCTTGGGACTGCTCGGAATCATCATCGACGGCATCGACCTCCTGCTTGGGCAGAACTGCAGCCCAATCACGGGCGTCGGCCTCGGTTCCGGCAACGAGTGTACCGCGAACGTTGTGTGCTGCCAGAACAACAACGTCGTGAGTACTTTTTCCTCTTTGAGAGTGATGGGACATGGTGCTCAACGGGATCGTTTAGGGTGGCCTCATTTCCATCGGTTGCATTCCTATCTTCCTTTAGGGTGGAAGACTGAGTCATGGGTAGCCGGGAGAATGTGGACCTTGTATCGTTTGTACCAGCTGTAAAGGGTGGGGCTGCATCCGTCTATGTTAATGAAGGCTATATGTAGTCTTTGGTCACCTTCGAAGTGAATGTGTACATCGCGGAAGGCCGAGCCATGCGGCTGCTAAAAGTCCCTTGAAACGGGGTCGTTCATTGAGAGTGGTGAAGCGCCATAGGCCTATGGTTCTCTGTATTGTCCCGGGAGCCACGGAATTAGAATAAGTTGAATGATTGCGTCCAGAAGGTGAAGCGGTCGTTCCATTGATAGTACATGCCCATCCGATTACGGGCTGTCTACCCAAAATGGGCCTCGAAGCTTGAGGTGTCGCACAAAATACAATCGAAAGCGGATGAATATGAGATACCAATACACATGCAGTCTAATCCATGCGGCCCTTCAGCGTACGTTTGATCACTTTATCCTTCGTCCTGTGATCAAGAGCATCATGAGCACAACGAAGGCCTCTGCGAGGGAAATAGGCCCGCGCGCAAGTAAGAAAGGCACTCACAGCACATACACCTCCGCTCCCCAACCCGAATACGCGTCCCGGTCCACCGCATTCAGTAGCGTCTGCGCACACGTCTCAAACAGGTCCTCCGGCTCCAAATCAGGCTCCCACAGTCCCTCCGCCACACCAAACAGCTTGCTGCTCGCGGTGCCGGCGACGACGAAGTCCTTGGCGAAGTTGAGGCAGCCGATGAGGTCCGTCGCGGCGATGAACGGCTTAACCTCGCCGTCGTGCGTCTTCTGCAGCCCCGCCATGACGGGCTCGATGAAGTACGGCCCGAAGCGGCGCTCGTACAGCGCGGAGGAGACGAGGTGCGCGAACGTTTCGGGCTCGATCTCGCGCTCCTCCTTGATGGTGTACATGTTCACGCGGTAACGGAAGACTTCTTTCCTGTCAGGCGAGTGAATGGTCGGCGTACTGTCGGTATTGGGAGAAGGGGAAAGGCTCGTACAATGTTGTTACATCCGTTGCAAGTCCAGGGAGGCCAAGCATGATCCGGTCGGTTACGGGGAAGATCTGGGGAACTGTTTGGTGCTTGCGAACGTTACTAATAACGTATTGCGTACCTTCTGAAAGTTGGACGAGATACCAAGAGCCTGGTTCCCTAGTCGCAGGTCGGACGCGATGGCGACACACTCCTTGCCCACCATGGCGATCACGGAGCCACCGTTATATTCCATAATAGACTACAGGAGAAGGTGTGAGCATAGACTGACACGAGGGTAGTGGAGCCTCTCACCATGATGGGCAATCGTAACTTGGAGGTATGAGAGGTAAGGAAGGTGCGGAAGGGATGTGGGGGAAGTAAGACCAGACGAGAGATGCTCTTGAGACTTCGCGCTACTCGTCCCCTGCTGAACGCGCGTCGCGCGTACGCGTCACCCCACATGAGGGATAGTAACAGCGTGACCATTACGTCACTAATGTCTCTCCGTCACGCCGGACGCTTACCCCGGCTTAGCGCCGCCAGATGCGAGGCTGACTTGCAAGGCAGCTGCCAACTCGGTCTTCGCCTTCACCACATAGGACCTTTTCGGTTCGCTTACAACTGGTTTCTTCTGCCTTAAACGAAATTTCATGTGTCCAAAATGCTATAAAATTCGTCCCAACATCTTTCGTAGCATTCTCTCTCAAACAACATCCGAGGGGTTGATGATTGGGGGATGCTTCACAGATACAGGATAATATTCCAAACCGAGCTAATGCGCAGAGCACGACGATATTCCTACACGACATGAAGACAAAATGCAACTCGACGCCATAAAGATTCAATGCTGTTCAGCTCGCGTTCGACCGAGTCGAGTAGCCTACTCGCTGTTAAGCTCCGCCGCCCGCGCACGCATCTCCTCGCGGCTCTGTATTTCACCAACAGTCAGCGCTTCCAGTCACAACAACGAAAGGTGCAGCGGATGTAGAGTACTCACAGCGGCAGGCGGAAGACTGCTCACGACTTGAGGCGCGGGAACATGCGGGTCGCGCGCATGGAATGCGCCCTGCTCAGGGTTGCTGTTCAGGCCCCCGCCCAGCTGTGGTGGCTCGAGGTCGCGGGGGTCGTTAGACGTCTGCAAGAGGAGGGGCGTAGGTTAGCACCACTGGGCGGCAACAGGCGGGGTGGCAAGACCTACGGCGGGGTGGGGCTGAATAGTGAACGACTGCTCCCCCGAACCAGATTTGGGGCTCGAGTCCTTAGGCGGGCTAGAGGGCTTCCCCGTCGCCTTCGCCTTGATCTTGTTGATGAGAGAGGACATGATAGATCGTGAAGGGACGTAGAGAGTGCTCAAGTAGCGGGATGGGTATGAGGCAAGATGGGAGCAAAGATGCTAGTGGTGGAGAGAACGGGCTGAACTGGTCTGTGTCTCTTATACGCTCGGCAGCGCAGCACAGGATTGTGTGGAGCGCAGCCCTGCAAAGAGTATGACGACGCGCGGATAGGGGCGGAGAGGGGCGGAGGCGCTGCGCGTGCGCAGGGGGCCTTTGTAATGACGTCGTCCCGAGACTTCCGGCGGCCCGCGGATCTACATCCGCGATTATGCACGATTGGCCGAGATTGAACGGCACGCCATACTGGATGCGGGGGTCGCCTTCCACTTTGCATTACCAAAGGGGTCTAGGGTCTATCCTTGGACGAAAGACCAAAAGGAAAGCAAGGGATCCGTGCATAGCCTAAAAGCGGTTTGCACGGCAATATTTCGTTGTTTGTATACAGACCGGTAGGGATATATATACCATACACACGACGAAAGTCGAGAGGAATACTACATGTAGCACGTTTCTTTACTTCGACAGCATCATCTGGGGGAAGATGTCAGATATAATTGATGAACACACCAAAATCACGAAGTCTTACCTTGACGAACTCTGAAAAGTGATGCAACAGTGTGAGCGCGACATGCGAGGACATACCAACTGCTCGACGCACCCTCGTAGTTGATCTGGCCATCACCATCAACGTCAGCTTCACGAATCATCTCATCGACCTCGCTGTCCGAGAGCTTCTCGCCTGCAAGATGCGGTCGAGCCGGCGTCAGTGTCTCGCCTCACGTATAGCAACCGCAAACCGGGGCGAGACGCACCGAGGTTGGTCATGACGTGCCGGAGCTCAGCGGCGGAGATGTAGCCGTTCCCGTCCTTGTCGAAGACCTTGAACGCCTCCTTGATCTCCTCCTCGCTGTCTGTGTCGCGCATCTTGCGCGCCATCATCGTGAGGAACTCGGGGAAGTCGATCGTGCCGTTCCCGTCCGCGTCGACCTCGTTGATCATGTCCTGCAGCTCAGCCTCCGTCGGGTTCTGCCCGAGCGAGCGCATGACGGTCCCGAGCTCCTTGGTCGTGATCGTGCCATCGCCGTCTGCAGGGGCGGCGCAAACGCGGGGGCGCGAGGAACGGAGAAGTCCAATCAGTCACGAGTCCGAATACGAGTACGCGGGGAAGAGGAATGTGGACGTGGGTGGGAATGCGGTCGGTGGGCAGAGGGCATTGCGGGACTTGTATGCATTGTACCACAGGGCGGTGATGGGGCTGATAGAC
Source organism: Porogramme epimiltina (assembly GCA_900155495.1). Classification (NCBI taxonomy): domain Eukaryota; kingdom Fungi; phylum Basidiomycota; class Agaricomycetes; order Polyporales; family Polyporaceae; genus Porogramme; species Porogramme epimiltina. Next base: position 1,294 of record FTLJ01000063.1, on the reverse strand, counting down.
GAGCGCGCACTCACCCTTGTCGAAGAGAGAGAACGCCTCCTTGAACTCTGGAGAAAGCGGGCGCAGCAGCAGCAGTCAGCGTCGCGGCCGGGAGCTGGGTGCGCACTGGCGCGGGGGCAGGATCTGCGTACCAGAGATCTGCTCTATAGGGAGTAAGAAAGAAGTCAGAGCGGCTCTCTGAGCACGAGGATGGGGGCACGCTCACCCTCGGACTACACAGTAGCCGTCGTCGCGTACGCGCACAGAGTACGTCAGTGGGCATCTCGCTTAGCGTACGTGCGCCGCGGGCACTCACCAGCTGGTCGGCCATGGTGTGTGTGTGGTGGGGGTGTTGGGGGTGAGCGGGAAGACGGGGTCAGCGAGGCGGATTATGAGGAGCGGGGCAGACGGCGGTGCTATCGAGTCTTGAGATGGATTCCTGTCATCTCAGCCTCCCAACGATCTCTCGGCAATCGCCAGACGCCCCCGCGCGCGCCCAAATCAGTCTCCCCCGGCTCCGTTTTGGTCTTATCGTCGTCCGTCCTTCCCCGCTCACCGCACCGCTCCCTTGGGGCGCTGCTAGAGCGCGCCCAGACATGCATTGCAATCCGAGTACATACATACCCCGCACTTGGGCCTGTACGCCCGAATCGGACGTCTTGTGCATCGCACTTGCACTCCAGCACAGAAAAAGAACAGCTTCCGCTTCGACGAAAATAAGTACGATACATGTTGGAATGGCCACACGTCCAGTATTCGCATCATCCTGTGCGTCAGTCGCGCGTACGCGCTAGGAAAGACAAGATCCCGCACGCAAACGCCACTCCGGCCCTCCAAACCCAAGTAACCTCCGCCAGCCTCCCGCTAATCCCAGTCCTCGTCGTCGTCATCCTCCTCGTCACTGTCGCCCATCCGCTTGTTGCGCTCGAGCAGCGCCGCTGCGAGCGCCGCGGTCAGGTCGCCGCCGCCTCCGCCCCCAGAGCTCGCGGCCGGCTCCTCCGGCTGCGGCGTCGCGCGCGCAGGCGCGGGCGAGTTCGTGTCGCGCCGCTTGAGCATGTGCACGCCGGCGCCCTGGATGGACGCCATGAGCGCGTTGCGGCCTTCCTGCGGCGCAGGAAGGTCTGCGAGTACGGTCGCGCCGCCTCCACCAGCAGGCGGGGGAGGCGGCGGAGGGGGAGGAGGGGGAGCCCCGCCGCCTCCAGCTGGTGGTGGGGGTGGCGGAGGAGGAGGGGGAGGTGGTGGTGCGCCGCCCCCGCTAGCTGCGGGCGGTGGAGGCGGAGGTGGCGGGGGCGGCGGGGGCCCCCCGCCCGGTGGA